>NQII01005882.1:73608-109220 GCA_002778355.1 Clitarchus hookeri | reverse complement strand
CCTTTGCTCTCTCTCTCTCCCCCCTCTCTACCCTTTGCTCTCTCTCTCTTCCCCCTCCTGTCTACCTTTGCTCTCTCTCTCTCTTCCCCCTCTACCTACGCTCTTTCTTCATCTTTATAAATTTATACAGAACTTCTCATTGTGAAATCGTTAACGTACAAATATTTCTGTATATACTCTTTAAGTTATTTTTGTATCTGCTTCCTTTTGCCAGTTTTATTGCATTCCCTTCCGTTTTTCAGCCTCTCAAATTCATTTCATTTTCTTGGTCACTAACTACTTAACTATATCTCAAGCTTTTTCATTGTTTCTTCGTTCTCCCTTTTCTCCCATTTTTCTTCTATTTTTCCTTTTTATATTGCCTGAATGGGTGAGATTTAATAGTGTGTTCCTACATTGTTCTTTCTTGTTCTTTAGTGCCATTTTAGGCTTCGTTCGTAAGAAGCAGGCAGAGGAAATGCTGTCAACGTGTGCAAATGGTACCTTCTTACTACGCTTCTCGGACTCCGAGTTGGGTGGAGTGACCATCGCGTGGGTCAGTGGTAAGTTGATCCAGCAATCTGATATATTTGGGGAAAATAATCAATTTTTTAAGCTTTAAGGGTTTATTAATAATTTTCATTTTGGAGTGGGTGAATTTTCTAAGCATAAGTAATAATGATTTTCATTAAAACATGATTATGGTATCAAAAATATCACCATATTTTTTTTAGATTTGGTCAGCTATTGTACATTACTCATATCAGCTTACAGTATAGCTGGCATGGCAGTTATTTCGAAATAACACAACGTGCCAATATAGTGATGTTATTTTACCTTGTTTTAATTTTCTGATGCAAATGGAGTTTTACACTATTTCTCATTCCTAATTTGGTATACTATATATGTTTTTATTATTGAAAGGCATTTGAGTTAAGACCATGGTTTAACATCAGCTTAATACTTTTAACAATGCACGTCAAGGTATTGACGGCTGGAAGTTACCACCCGGTTAGCTCAGTTGGGTAGAAGCATGAAACTCTTTTAAAAAAGGTGTCAATTAAATATTAAATAAAGAAATCAAGTTCCAGTTTATTTGTTCTATACTTTTATTTACCAATCAATTGAAAAAGTTCACATATGATCTTCAGGTGTGCCGAGTACGGACAGGTTCACATATAAACGGACAAGTACAGACCTGCGCCACAGTGGTTAATTGATGAATTTACGTCTTGAGAATTTTCATTGCCGGAAGAAAAACAGAGGCAGCGACCTCCCACACCAGCTGAAAATTAAATGAGCAGACTAAAGTTGCCGGTGTGGGGGCTATTTGCCACGCCCGACGCGGCCTCGGCGAGTCGCTGGTTATCAACTGCTGGATCACGGGGTGACGACTGCTGGATGGTGATAGGCACACAAATATTTGTCGCGGTGTGCCTATCCACCCCCCTCTCCTTAGAGCATCAAACGCAACCAAATATGGGCATCGCGTGGGTCGCCACGCTATCCGAACTGCATCGTAGTAAAAGATAACCAAACCTTCTAGAACAAAAACTGTCGACGCAGTTTGGAAAGCTTCTATCACTAATGCTGACGCGTACTGAAAACTTAGACTTTTGAAACGGCAACCGGATGTCTGATAAACGAACTCCCACTGCTTTAATTTTGAATCCCGATAATATTTTACAAAGCCCCTTTAAACGAAAGAAAATGAACCGCTTATCCCGAAAATTAATAATACCTCATCATTACATACTGTGGTTCTTATTTTTAGCTCTCTAGATCTATTCAAACACATTAATTTAGTCTGTATCAATATCACCTTATGTGAAAGATTACTATAATACAATTTGTACAACCTTATTTTTTATAATAGTTATCATGCTTCACCTTGGTCTTTTTTTTTTTTTTTTTTTATGTTTTATGTACATGCCTTTCTTATTGTACTTTGTAACTTCTATATGCAGGTGCATAATTAGCTTCTTAAGATATAAAATAAAATGTGAAATTATTTTGTTTGCAGAACAAGCCGAAGTGTTTATGTTGCAACCCTTTACGAGTAAAGACTTTGCAATTAGGAGCTTGGCCGATCGAATATCCGACCTCCAACACTTAGTATACTTGTATCCAGACATTCCTAAGGATCAAGCTTTCGGAAAATATTACACTCCATTCACAGGTAAGGTAGCTCATTGGCACAATTTTTTGCAATCCTTAGCTTGGATATATTTATGAACTATTTTGTATGACATGTAATGTACAGTACAGTGCTGCCTACTTCTACGCACTTATATCCCCTGATTTTTATACTTCCCTACATTTTATGCATACTAATACTTTGTTCGTACAGCTTATGGTTCATACAAGCACCTCGTTTTTACAGGCAGATTTTCGAAAACCGTTGGGGAAAAAATGGTCCAAAAAATTTATTGCAAAAATTTTAAACCGTTGAAAGCTGTAATGTTAAAAAACAGTGAGAGTCGTAAGGACTCTGCTCTTTTGCAGTGCATCGCATGGTGAAAATAAAAAAAAACAGCAAAAATTAAAATCTATTGTGGCTATTTTGCAGCGTGCAAGCAAGGTTCTCAGCTGTTTAGTGCCAGTCAATGTTGACACTGATACCACTGATACCTTGTGTGTTCCAACCCACAAACCTTGGTCATTATTCCTGAGAGGTGGAGCAAGAGGGTAGCTTTCTTGCTCGTCCGACATTTCTGCTAAAAGTGTGACGTGCCGGGAGACAAAGGCTTTTCATTTTTAAATGCCGTACATGCTATGGTTGTACGTATTTGTGTCGTGCTGAGACAGTACCTGTCAACCTTGACAAGTTACTGTCCTTCAACTACTGTCACCCAACATGGCTGCAAAGAGGAAGTGCTTCACTGGGGAGCAAAATGGTTCAAGTCACAAATATAACGCCTGCCGATTTTATCATAGGCAAACATCACAAACGTCAATCAAGTGTCGAGGCATGCAGTCGAATTATTGGCAACTTTAGCAGTTTAGCCACTTAAAATTATCAATTTGCGAGACACGAAAGGTGATTGTTAGGTGCAAATATGTGTTGTTTACAACCTAAAAGCACTGTAACTCGACTTGCACATTCAGTAGCTCAATGTCTGCTGTAAAAAAAACTCGTTTTGTTGACTTGACTCAATTTTTTGAGACTCGACCCATCACTAAAAAAAAAGTATTCAATAAACTTACTTAATAACAACTACCATCAGCATACCAAATATTCTTTATATACTGTATGTCAATACAGTAAATAAAGCATAATAATCAAAATTATAAACAGCACTGTCATTTTAAAAATAAACATCTAATTATCATAAATGTTTACGAGACGTATCTTAGCTTTACTGTTTCTCTCTCATATAACTTGGCAAGATTTTGACAACCAGTGAGTGGCAACTTGATGTATACGAAACTAAGTTCTTGCCATTTTCAAACAAAATCCTGTATCAGATAATGTGTGAACGAATGAAAATTAATATGATGTTTGCTATTTTGACTGCCCTGCAGATGCTCATCAGTCAGGGAGAAAATATGTGTACAAGAAAGAGTTTCTAGTCTAACTAATATATTTTATTTTACAGTCACAAAACAGCTGTTATTAGTGTTACAAACTAAACTTCATGCTAAAGTAGTATTGTGTAGATGTTCAAAATTAATAAATGAATAAATGCAATTTAAAATTGTCCATGTTCAAAGCGACTTCAAACATTGCAGTTTCGTTTTGTTGTTTCCCCCACTCACCATGCCATTCATACATGCTTGATATTAATTCCAGTAGGCTACAAAACTGTCACAGGGTATTGTTGAAATATTAAAAAGACGAGCTCCAGAGGCCAACCTGCTGCTACCTGTTGGCGAGCACACTTGGCTCACCACACACTCTGTTAGCGCAGTTCCCAGACAATACTAGCTACAAAAAAATCACTTTGTGTAAAATAAATAATATATGAGCAGATACCAAGAGTTACTTTTTCTGCTAGTTCTGTATACGAGGGGGGACCCAAAAAAAACTAGAATTTCGTCATAACTTCTTTATTTCTTAATATTTTTACACCAAATTTTGATCAGCTTCAAAGTATTCTCCCTTGACCACAACGCACCTCTGCAAATGATCCTTCCATTTTTCAAAACATTTTTTAAATTCACTTATCGAGATTTTCTTTAGGCCTTCCAGAAAATTTTGTTTTGCCTCCTCCACAGTGGCAAAACGCTTTCCTTTCATGTCTCTTTTGAGTCTGGGGAACAAAAAGAAATCACAGGGGGCTATATCCGGTGAGTATATCCGGTGGACAATTGGTGTCATGCTGTTTTTGGTCAAAAACAGCTTTACGGAGAGAGCGGTGTGGGCCGGCGCGTTGTCATGATGGAAGAACCAGTCGCTTGTGCGCCAAAGATCTGCCCTTTTCTTCCGGATACTCTCCCTCAATCTTTTCAAAACCTCCAAGTAGAACTTCTGGTTGACAGTTTGACCCGGGGGAACGAACTCCGCGTGCACACCTTTGTAATCGAAGAAACAAATGAGCATTGTCTTGGTGTTTGATTTTACTGGCGAGCTTTTTTGGGACAAGGAGAGCCAGGTGTCTTCCATTGGCTTAATTGCTGCTTTGTTTCGGGGTCGTATCCATAACACCACAATTCATCACCAGTAATCACCTTGGAAAAAAATTCAGGGTACTCTTTGAGCTGATTTTGAAGCTCAAAACATGTCTGAAGTCGACGCTCCCTTTGCTCGCCTGTGAGAAGGCGAGGGACAAATTTGGCTGCAACTCTTCTCATGTGCAAATCTTCGGATAAAATCCTCTGAATTGAACTCCATTATATTCAACATCTCGCAGAGTTGTTCAATGGTTCGGCGACGGTCTTCACGAACGAGAGCATTGATTTGGTTGACGTTTTCGTCACTTCTTGATGTTGAGGGGCGTCCTGAACGAGGTTGGTCTTCAATTGACATTTCTCCATTTTTAAAACGTGAAAACCACTCGTAGACTCTGGTTTTACTTAGGGCAACATCCCCATAAGCAGTCTTAAAGCATTACAATAGTTTCCGCGTCCAATTTCCCCAACAGGAAACAAAATATCACAGCCGCGCGTTGCTCTCAACAATCGGCCATCACGTTTTCGGCGAAATGGAAAAAGTTATTTCACTAAAATAATTCCCACGGGCGAATCGATGCACTCACAGCGATAGAACTTTGCACACTAACTCAGGAGACGTTCCCCTAACAGACACCTGGTTGAACAATGGGTGGGTTCCCCCACTCTCCCTCCCCACCTCAGCCCAATTCCCGTTACTTTTGGGTCCCCCCTTATACAGTAATTTTTAAAGTAACATATTTCCATGTGAAGTGATTCTGCTTACTAGTAATTTCTATTTGACCTCTAATCACTTTCACCAAACTGTCAAAATCTTGCCAAGTTATATAAGACTACTTTTGTGTAAAATAAGACGGCTCCAAATATTCGTGTTCATTCCTTTCAAATGGAAAATGTATTTAAAGAGGTGTATTAGGCCATACATCCATTTGGTTGTCTTGATATTATCAGCATGCTGTTATTAAATGCAACCATTGTGCTTGTACTTAATTATCTCATCAATTTTGGTTGTCTTAACTTTTATAAAGGTTGTGGTAATTGCAATCTACTAGATGGTTTAAAGTAACTATTTTGTTATGTTAGGTGTATTTATCTTGGACATCTGGTTCTGAAGCTTCTGGTAAGCCTCTGGACACTCAATCTGGCATTCATGGGTTGCAGTTCATCATAAAATGTGTCTGCAAATTTTATTTAATTTTTTGGATGACTGCACATTGTAAGGTAGGCAATATATTGAGAGTCATCATAGTCTAGCATAAATGTGTGCGGGTAAGTTGAGAAGAGACCCACAAGCTCCAGTTTAGCCTTTTAGTACTAAATATTCGCTGAGAAAGCGTCAGGGTCATGACTTCACCAAATCCATCTTCCATCCGGATATGTAAGGCAATGCAAACTGAGAGCCAGTACATTTAAAATTGGACTTTAATTTTGAAGTTTGTGTAACATCAGTTTTGAACTAAATTTGGAAATTAAATTTTTGAACTTTAAAATTTTTTAAGGACTCGTCTTCCTACGAAAAGTCTTGAGGTCTGAGAGCTGTTAAAATTTTATCTTTCATGCCTCTAGTTAGTCATAAATTTTTAAAATTTCAGAATAATTTTCTACGAACAAGCCTAAACTGTTACATTTTGATTTTGGCGTAATCTGTTTCCTTAGTATGCTTGTGAGAGAGGTGATTAGCTACGATTTAATTAATGGAATGATTAAAATCTTATTCTCAGTTAAATTGTTTCTCTGAGCAACATCTATTTTTAAGGCACAATTTGAATAAAATTATTTCAACAGATTTGTACTTTGTATGTAATGAATTTTCACAGTAATAAAACTATTTGCATCACAGCATTTAATGACTTGTATAGGTAGTGTAGAAACACAATGATTTACTTTATTTCAAGGGTCTTCTTATGTCAGTGATTTGTGTGAATTTTCTAAAATATTTCTAATTTTTGCAGTTGAAGGGCTGTGTTGTGTGTTTGTACATGTATGTCTGTTGAGCTATACATGCACACAAGGAATCTAATACTACACTATTTTACCCTGAAATTGTATTACAGTAGAATCCCGATAATTCGTATTGTCAAGGGACTGAATGTTAAATATGAATTATTGAGATATTCAAATTAGCGGGATTACCAATAATCGGGAGCAAAAAAAAGAAAAATACATAATAACGAGATTAATGCAAATTTACATTAATATGTAATGATAAACGTATGGCTACATATTATGTATATGTATGTACTGTATATATAAATTAATAATTATATCAATAAAAAACACAAAAATTTACTATTAAAAAAATCTGTAATTTTCTTTTGGTGCAAGCCTTGCAGACGTGAATTGTCGATGGCTTTTTCAAGCATATTCAAAGCAGAAAATACTTCATCGCCAACGTTTGATTTTGCTAAGAAATGGCGCACGTTGTTGATGTATTGTTGAGCCACTTTAGGTGTAATTGTCAGCACATCATCTTCGTCATCACCTTCACCATCAATGTCCTGAGATGGAACCAAAATTTCGTCATCAGTTAGAATTCCCGCTACCGCTAGGCCATCGTCAAGTCAAAATGGACGAAATCTTCAAACGTTATAGAATTTTCTTCATTTTGAGGAAGACGATTCCAATTCACAGGGCATTCTAATTCTTGTTCAGTAACTGCTGTTGAAAGTTCCACCTTAGTGAATCCACAGCACGAAAGCCATTTTTTATTGTGCTTTCGCTAACACTTTGACGCCTTGTGAGCGAGCAATGTTCATGGCTGAAAATAAGGTGATTTTATGATCCTTCCCATGATCGATGTTGTCAAGGAGTTGCATCACTACTTCCTTGTGGTTAAAGGTTTTGAAAGTTTTAATTATGCCCTGGTCTAGAGGCTGCAGCTTAGAAGTAGTGTTGGCAGGCAAAAACCCATCATTAACATGACTGAGAGGGTGGGGTATTGTTGTGGGCCGTACAATTATCCATGAAAAGCAGAATTTTTTGCTGCCTTTTCTCCATATCAGTATTCACTGATTGTATTCATTCCTTGAATGATTTGTCCGTCATCCACGCTTTTTTGTTTGCACAATAGGTCATCGGAAAAGTTTTTATGTTTTTAAACCATTTTGGTTTGCCTGATTATCATGAGCGGTCTTAATTTCTGAGATTCATCCATGTTGGCGGCCAACAATATGGTTACATGTTCTTTACTATTTTTTTCCACCATGACACTTTTCTTCCTTAAAACACATTTATCGGTCGGGGAGATACTTATAAAATAACCCCGTCTCATCTGCATTAAAAATGTTGTTGGGCTCATAAGAATCGTTTATTTCTCCCAATTCGTCTTTCCACTCGGAACAAACGTCGGCCGATACACTCGCACTTTCCCCACTTAGCTTTTTCAATTTTATGCTGTGCCTTTTTTTAAACCTATCAAACCAACCGTCACTTGCACGAAAGTCTTTAACTCCCATTTTTTTTTTTCTGCGAAAACTTTTGCTATTTCTCTTTAAATGTTTCCTCCAACTGGTACATTTGAATTCCGTGCTTGCGCAGACCAATTTATTAAATTATCTTTTAGTTGTGGATACTCACCAGTCTTAAAGCGCTTTACTTTGCTGTCCGATGTCTGGGAGGCGATCTTGTCCTTGTTCTTCAGAATTTATGTTATTGTGGAAGGAGGAACGTTATCACGTTTGGACACGTCAATTTGTTTATCACCACCGGCCACGGCGGTAATGATTTCTTTTTTTTCTCTAATGGAAATACACTTTTTAGCTATTTTCGGAGGCATGGCTAAGACCGAACTGACTAACTTTTCACTCGCTCAGCTCCTTCCTACCCTCTCATAATAGTAGACCGGACAGCAAGGCGCCTCTTAGTTATGAGAATCACAGACAAATCGCCTCACCGCCTACTCGGCGTCATTACCCGCCCTTCAAACCCTCCTATGTCCCTCAGTACCCTTCTGGTCTTTTTTACTCTGCCCAAATTCCATAAATCTAGAGCTGGTGTACAGTCTAGGGTTAAAAACATTACGAGTTGACAAGATTTTTAAGTTGGAAATAAGAATTATGAGACCTTTTAATTGAGCTCGAGCACCAAAATAAATACGTATTATCGAGGGGACCGGAATGCATTGTTTTTTTTTACGAATTAAAGGGATTTTCTCAAGGGACCGGCAAATTTGTATGAATAATCGGGATGCGAAATATCGGGATTTCACTGTACATTTAATTTTAATACCTAGCTGGAAATACCACTGTCAAAAAATACACTACACGCACCTGTCTTAGCACAAGTGAAATAAAATGCCTCTGCATGACCTACCATAATTTTAATTACTTACCGTTTTGAAATTGTTGATGTTAGTTGACATTAATTTTTGTTTGTGATATTTTGTGTGGTAGAAAACCAACCTACATCGAACAATGGGTATGTGAAACCCCTGTTAGTTACCCATGTGCCTGGCTGGGGTGGCACAAGCGCTGGCATTATGAACAGCTACCCTGGGACGCCGCATAACATGTTTCAGCCACAGTCCCCAGATCCCAGTATCACACGGGACACACCATCTGTAACCAGCGCCGTCAGCGACTCTGTCAACAGGTGAGTGTCATCATTCATTATATTTATTGCCTTCACAAAACAATATTTTTTTTTAATATGACAATTGAAATGAATGACTAATGCTGTTACTCTGTAACAAAAAAATTGGTGTACTCGTGATAGTTTTCATGAAATGTGTAATTTTTTGACTTTGGAAATGGCTTTGTAACTCGTATAAAATTTCATATTGCCAAAGGTTTTTGTAATTCACGTGACATATAATGAAAACTCTAACTGTAAAAATAAATTACCTTAAGTGCCTTTTTTTGTGTTATTTGTAACAGTTTAAACTCTTTACAACAGGGTCCATTGCACTCATTTTCTATTTTCTTTACAAGAATTTCATTTTCATTGGTCATTTGACTGGTGCAACCTTGGAACAGAAGTGGCTATACTCTCTCTTATGTTGGCATATGCCTGCGTGCCTGTAATGGCTTATGTAAAAATCTGGTTAACCTGAATCATTAGAATTCTGTAATATTGTTAATTTTCAACCTATTTTTTTAAATTTTGGCTCTTCTTTCTAACTGCTTTAAAATATCACCATGTTGTGTATATTACATTAAAATTTCTTTGCAGAAAGGATTGATTTGTTTTCACTGAAGAATAAATGAGAAGGGATGTTTTTAGTGAACTTTTAAATTATCATGCTGATATGTACTATTAATTTGTATAGTTTTTTCTGTTGAAAGACATATATTAAATTGACCAGTTCATTTCATTCAGTTGCCTTGTCAGACAGTGCATTCGCCCATTTTTGCAACATGCAGATGAAGATGATATCTATTATAATTTTCCAAGTGCAAAGAAAGTTGGTGGTTAGAGAATATAAATGTTCCTTTTTCCTATCTCTTAATAGCAGAGAGGTAATCCTTATTTGTTGTTATCAGATATCTTGAGATGAATTATCTTCTTCAAAACTCATAATTATCATAATATAAATTTCAGGTTTCATTGTTTATTGAAAGACATTTTGATACAGTAAAGCACCTGTACAACGAACTTCATTACAACGAACATGTCATTAGTACGAACAAAGCATTTGGTCCTGCCAAAATGCTGTACATGGAAATGAAATTAACTTTTCGCATCCACAAATGTCTTGGACACTTAACAATACAAAAACATAAACAATTTCACTGGTATTCTCAATAGATGTTGCAGTTCTTTGGTGGTGTAGTTTGGTCACAAACTTTTGTGTTGGCTGATGACACTAGCGCTTGCCGGCGGTTCAGTGGAGAACTACGTTAGCAGCAGATGATACTACAGTACAACGTGGTGCGGCAAAGAAAACGCTTGCAGCTTATTGCCTAGTGCAGGATTGTGATACTGCCTATGAAATCTATGCCCGTGACTTAACGAAAGTCTTACGTCAACCTTTAGTGTTAGTGCGTTATATGAGTTGCTTCGTAAAGTATGTAAACATTGTGTTTGTTTGTTTAATTCCGTGTTTGCTGTAATAATTATTACATTTAGTTTTTGTTGGTGAATTGTACAATAATTTTTGATCACACTTCATTAAAAATGCTGACAAGAAAACGAAAGGCAATTGACCTAAAAACTAAATTGGCTATATTAAAAGCAGTAGACGACGGAAGAAAAAAAAATTATATTGCTAACGAATTTGGAATTGTGAAATCCACGCTTTCAACGATATTGACCCAACGCACCATAATTGAGAAGAATAATTTTTTGTCACCTGAATGTAAACGTGTGCACCCTTCACCTTATGAAGAACTGGAGAAGGAATTATTTGACTAGCTAATGCATTCCAGGAAATCAAATATACCAGTTGGCGGAAATATTTTTCAGGAAAAGGCACGAGAAGAAGGCTTTAAATTGGGCACTGAAAACTTTCAGGCTTCTGGTGGTTGGCTGCATAGGTTCAAAGTAAGGCATTATTTAACCACTTTGAAAGTATGTGGAGAAGCTGCTGCTGTTAATCCTGAGGTTCAGGACAAATGGCAGGAAAATCTTCACACACTTATCTCGGGATATGAAAAAAAAAAGACATTTTTAATTGTGATGAAGCAGTGGTTTTTTACAATCTTCTCCCAGACAGAACTTTGGAGGTAAATGGTCGAACCTGTCATGGAGGAAAGAAAAGTAAGGAGTGGTTTACTGTTCTGTTTTGTGTTAATAGCGATGGGTCTGAGAAAATGGAACCACTAGTGATTGGGAAGTTTTCAAAACCCAGATGTTTCAAAAATGTGAAACACCTTCCCTGCAAATACAAAGCCAACTCAAGTTCATGGGTGACATCATCATTATTTCAAGAATGGCTCCAGAGTTTTGATTGTAGGAGGGGGGTGCAAAATAGGAAAATTTGGCTGTTTATAGATCACTGTCCTGCTCATAATGCTAACATATCAGTACTGAAGAACTTCAAAGTGATTTTTTCCCCCATCAAACTGCACCACTACCCTGCAGCCACTAGATCAAGGGATTATAGCACAGGTCAAAAAGGACTACAAAAAGCAACTGGTGCAATTCCTTCTGTGCCAAATGGAATCTGGTAAAGATGCTAGAAGTTCCTTGAAGTGGAACATTCTTCAGGCCATGCACACGCTCGTGTTAGAATGGAACAGAATCACACCTGCCACAGTTGCAAATTGTTTTGCCAAGGCAGGGTTTCCAGCAAATACACAGGAAGTTGAATGCACCAAAGAAGAAGAAGAGTGTGAAGCTGCCTGGGTATAAGTGAAGAAAAAATTTGACATTAATGAAACTTCATTCAGTGATTTTGTGTCAGTGGATAATCAGGTATCCACTTGCTCTCCTGTCATGGACAAGATACCTGCAGAGAACATTCAGGCTATCAGCGATGACAGTGACTCAGAAGAGGAAACAGAGATCAAACGTCCTCAATGGGAAGAAATTTGTAATGCATTGGATGTGTTAGAAAGGCTTTTCCTGACATCTGTAAATTTATCACATCACATGTCATCACTACAAAAAATAGAAAGAAATGTAACTAAAGAACTTAGAGACATGAAGAAGCAGACATCCATCAAAGAGTTCTTTTCTAAAGTTGAAATCAATTGAAGTGTCATGTTTTGTTCTTAAAACATTTCATTTTCTTCAGTATTGTTTTCAAATGGTTTCATGTATGTAACTTGATTGTTAACCGAATGTGGTTAAAACATTTTAGTTTATATCAGCAGAATGTTCTGGGTGGTGTTTTGCTGCAGTGAGTCGGAATGTTTTAAAGGTAGGCCTACATTTTATGTAGTACTGTACTCTTAATTCACTGTTTACTCTCTTTATGGTATTGTTTCTATGTAGTACATACCTACTTACGTATGATTATGTACATATAAAATGTAATATACACTACAATTACTGGCATATTTAAAATCGTACACTTCTACAATTCCAAGTGGTTTATTGATGAAACAAATTGCGATGCCTAAAATCTTTGATTTCAGTATAAAGAACTTCATTATAACAAACAAGTGGTAATTTGGGTCCCTTGGAGTTTGTTATAGTGAAGTACATAGTTTACTATTGTACTGTTTTGTTTTAACGTCAGTTGAATGTTTACAAATTTTTTAAATAATAACTTTAAAAATAAAATAATTAAAAAAGTTTCAAATTATGCAAATTGAAGATTAATGAATTAACCTTTACTATAACAATTTGATAAAAATGTACACACACTCACTTTCACTAACTCTCTCTTGCACTGGAACAAATCTAATAATTGTGTGAGCAGTTTTTTTGTAAATAAAAAAAACCATCGCTAAACAAATGTGTGAAACAGTCTCTGTTACCACAACGTTTACTATTCACAATTCTTCAAAATACACTTTTTTTTCCAACTGACTGTATTGAAATATATATTTGGGAAAGAAGGATGTTGGCCCTTATCAAAGTCAGGTCAATTCAAAGCAACACGAAATCCTGCACGGAATGTAGCCCAAAATCTTCCTAACTTACTCTTAACTTTAACACAAACAGTAGCAGAAAGAAGAAAACAAATTCTTACTGCAGTCAGTGCACAATGTCCTTTTGCAGCTTCGGAACTGTCATTAAGGTATCATTCAGTGACTTACCGGACGAACCCTTTGCTGACGTATTGAACACAACCCTGAGTTTTGTGGTGGAGCGCTCTGATTCTATTACACAGTGGTGTTGGAGATAGTAGATCGAAACTTGTTATGCTGGGATGACGACCTCCATGTGTCCACTGTCTAAATAGTCCTCCATGAAACTGGAATACATCTGCTTCAGTTGAGGATCCTTTTACAATCATGGGTGCTGATGTCTGAAAGGGTAAAGACACAGAATACATGCCTTCACTGTCCCTCGAGTGTGTTTGTACAAAATGGGTTTCACACTGAATGTCCTCCCTTGTTAGGTGTTTACACTTGGAGGGAACTCTTCCACCTCCCAAAAACGTCTCATCACTTCAGAGAGAAAAGGAACAGTCAAAAGTGAAACACAATATGTCTCAACTGTAAGGGAACCCCTTTGCTCTACACACCCCATGAGGATCCAACCTAGGACAGAATCCAAAGCTGTAGGAAAGCCTTCAAATTTACCTCCCATAAGCAGACGTGGGAACAAGTCTGCACCAATAAGCAGATCAATTGGGCCTGGAGTGTCAAAGGTTGGATCAGCCAACTTGAGATGGGCTACAACCTTATTACACATCCCCAGAAAGTTGTACACTAGGCAATTGGTGTGCAATTCTAGGAAGCACAAATGCATCAACAGTAAAATGAAGAAGATCCTTCTAGAGGAGACATTACAATGGATATATATGACTTAGCAACATTGACTGTAGTGAAAGACCTTGAACATCTAAGTCAGTTCTTTTGCGATGCAGTCCCAAATTTTGCAGGCACCGCTCAGTGATAAAGCTTGCCTTACTTGCTGAATCCAGTAATATTCTAATAAAACCATGAGCTCTAGAAGTATTGATAACATATACCTGCATGGTGGACAACACCACAGTCAACACTGAACTTGTGACCTCTGAAACTGCAGTTACAATAGTGTGTAGCTTTTCTTGTAATGCAGAGCTACAATCTGTAGTCCCATCAGGACTCTGAGTATGGACAGTCTTCCCTAAGTGTACCAGCCAATGGTGTCGCGAGCCACAGCGTCGACAGGATGACTTTGAAGGTCACTGTTTTACTTGATACAAATCAGCAAGGAAATTGAGACATAATTTGTTCTCCTGAAGTACCTTGAAGCGATCCTCTGGAGAACGTTTACAGAACTCTGAACACTTATGCAGACTGTGAAGCCCTTTACACAAGCAACATGCTGACTGAGAGCTCACTAAGTATTTGGATGTCTGCTCACGATCATGCAGCTATTTAGATGGGGTTTTTATCTTTGACTTAGATGGAAGAATAGTGGCACTCTTAGATTTGACAGGGCGTACTCTCTCTTGAGCCTTGCAATGCTTCTCAAGGAGCACAACAAATTGATCTAAAGTGAGAAATTCCTCTGAAAGAGTCATCTCCCACTGTGTGTGCAATACTGGGTCCAAACGTTTACATACAATTGGTAGAAGAAGCAAGTCCCAATGCTCTACTGGCACGTCAAGAGCTTTCAGTGCAGACACATTTTCTGTGATGACTGACAAGTGATGCAAGGGTTTTGCGCAGTCAATAGAAGCTAAGGGGCCTTGAAGTAACGAGTCGCATGCATTCCTTAAAGGAGGCGTTTGTTTTCATACCGGACTGTTAACAGTTTCCGAGCGACACTAAAATTTGAATCTGACGTAGGCAATGACTGTACCAGCCCAAGAGCCTTACCTTGAAGGGTAGTCTTCAGATAAGCTAGTTTTTCCACTGGTGAAATATCGTTATTATTGATAACAAGAGTGAATAGCAAATTAGAAAAATTTAACCACTGTTTTGAGTAACCATCAAAACTGGGAAACATTATCTTTGCGAGAGATAGATGAGAACTTATACTCTGGCCTGTCGACGACGTCAAATTCTCCTTGGGCTGAATGGCCAGGGAATCGACAATGGCCATAATTGCAAAAGACTTCTCCTCAAAGTCAGCTGTGCTTGCAGCATGTTCATCAAAATCAGAATCTGTGACTGCTACCGCCTCGACAGTGGTGTAGTGAGCATGGAGTTTAGGGAAATCCAGCACAGTTGCAAAAAACAATGTTTTCTTGAACATATCTGTGATAACAGCCTCTGCGAGTTCAGTAGCTCACTTGATGCATCTTTCAGTCAAGTTAAGGCGCACCAGTGCTGAATGTACTTCGGCCATAGTTAGGTTGTGTAGGCCAATGTAAACAAGTTGGAGTGACTGGTTTTGTGGTTAAGAACGTGTCAGACCAACCCTAACCTCAACTATGTAACACCACTTGGAGTAACAAGCAAATACAAGTACAAAACAACAAAGATAACTGTGGAGATAAAGAATACAGAAATCCCTCAGAGACAAAAGAATACAAATAAATTTCATCACTTCCCTGAACAATGAAGCGGCACAGGCATTTGACTGCTGCTATGATGAACACTATTCATTCTTCTAAATTCCTTTCCAACTCNGGTTGTGTAGGCCAATGTAAACAAGTTGGAGTGACTGGTTTTGTGGTTAAGAACGTGTCAGACCAACCCTAACCTCCTATGTAACACCACTTGGAGTAACAAGCAAATACAAGTACAAAACAACAAAGATAACTGTGGAGATAAAGAATACAGAAATCCCTCAGAGACAAAAGAATACAAATAAATTTCATCACTTCCCTTAACAATGAAGCGGCACAGGCATTTGACTGCTGCTATGATGAACACTATTCATTCTTCTAAATTCCTTTCCAACTCNTAACAATGAAGCGGCACAGGCATTTGACTGCTGCTATGATGAACACTATTCATTCTTCTAAATTCCTTTCCAACTCTGAAACGTAAGTCTTTATCAATGTCGACTTCTTCACGTATACCACAACGAAAATAATTCCCGCACATTACAGGATGAACAAAAACCAAAAACATGCGTAGAAAATTGAATGCCGGGCGAGCCATAGTGAAAATTAAAAAAACTTCAAACTTTTTTAAATACTAAGCACTGCACATGCTGAAAACGAAAATAAATGTGCTAAAACGAAGGGCACCGAGCATGCTGCGACGATACAAAGCAAAACATGTGGTGAAATGAAGTCACTGTTCCATACAAAACACATGCTCAAATATTGGCACGTATGCAGCCCGGAGGACCATAAATGTTGCATGATCACATGATGGACTGTAATGAAGACAGATGCAACATCCACGACTAATTAAAAACGAGATATAATAACAATCAGCCCGAGAACACGACGACTTACTGCCATGTTGGTTGCTAGACTGATCTTCCAGCAGGAAGCGGGGTTGCCACCCTATAAGAAAGCAGCATCAGGGCTGCCAACAATTATGCCACACAGGATGGGAAATACAAATGTTCAAAATGTCACTATGTACACTTGCTGCTGCCACTATTTACACAATTTACAAATTCAACACAGTGGAATTATGGTACATATAGCTGTTATCAGCAGCTGGGTATCAAGGTATGAAGGGAAAATATATGGTACTAAATTATAATTATTGTAAACAAATACTAGGTCTCAAATTAAAGAGCACTCTTTCGAGAGAGCACTCTTTTGCACAACCTGGCAAGAGCACTACTTCATGCTCTCTCGCTTTGTGACATTAAGATAACCACACTCTGTGATGTTGCGTGGGCAGCTGATGCTAAAAGGTGCAAAATTGTAAGCTATAATCATGGCCATTACTATTGGAAGTACTTTATATGTGTTCAAAAGCTTCACAAGTAATTATAGTACTACTGGAATAAATGTTATAGGTGCATAAAATATTATTATTGTTGTTTTATACATTTATGTAGTGTTAACAGCAATTGTATGTAACTGTGCACATTATGCAAAAGTGATAAAAAAAAAATACGTAGCATAATAAGCAGACACACTGTCAGAAAATATTTATAAATATGTATTAATTAAATTATTTTGTTGATTAGAACTGATACAAATATTTGCTTACAAGTAAAATGTGATATAGTTTTTGCCTAGGAAACTAGGACTACTGCAACCTCATTCAAACATTGAAAAACTGTAAACAAATATGTACTGTGTGTGAGCACCTGCAAGAAGCGCCAACTGGGTCAATGGGCAACATGCAAATTTCACAAATGTTGTTAAAAATAATACAAACACATTTTTATATGCGTATGAAAATAAAAATTCACCATTTTTTGCATAAAAATTGGTTTTGACAAAGTTATTTCAGTATTAAAACAGTAACTTTCGCTGCCACTGTCACGAGAATGCGGAACGCTCTCTCATTGGTATGACGTCGCTAGTCGTACGCCGGCGGCTGGCTCTGGCACGTTGCAAACACACAGCACTAAAATGAAAGGCAACTTTGTGAAAGCGCAGTCGGACAATCTGCCACGAGTAGATACAGATACGCTGCTTGATTACTTAAATTCCCATTGTTTTGTGGAACCTGAAATAAGAGGTGTAAAATTATAAAGGTAAGAACGTGTCTCATATCGCACAGTCCTGATCTTCAAAGCGACTGTAGGCCTACATCACATGTTAAAACTTATTTGTTTGTACGATTTATTGATTTACATATTGTTATTATTATTATCATCTGTGCTTATGTTTGTGATTGCTAAGATTCAAAGTTGGAAATTAAAATATGGAATAGGTATTACATTCACAAGAATAACACAATTGTAATGACTGTGACTGCAGTGAGTGTACTGTGTTGTCGCGCGCCATACTTAAAGTCTGTGATAAATTAACTACATTGTTTTGAAATTAAACTTAATGTTGTGTTGAGAAAGAAGGTTACAATTATTTCCATATTCTAAACCACGTTCCAATATTCATAAAAAAACTTTTTTCGCTTTATAAATGTCAGATAACGAGTAGTATGGTGACAGTAGGCCTAAAGCTAGCACACTAGTCTCTACCCGACACCACACGACTTCTCGAGCAGCTGCGGGCTGGTGGCGGGCAGAGTGCTGCGCTGCCAGCCGGTAAACCTGTATTTCCACGTTCCACCTCCATTATAACCACTATATTGATGCCTCAAATATAGTGTTTAGAAACTAAAAAATTATTTTAAAAATAACTTGCTTATCTTATTGTTTTTTATGTTTTTGTACACATACCTTTTATTATTTTGACGTCACGATAGCTGTGTCTGCACTTTATTTTTAAACATGGTAGTTTGAGAAACACTTAATACCTGGGA
Source organism: Clitarchus hookeri (assembly GCA_002778355.1). Lineage (NCBI taxonomy): Eukaryota > Metazoa > Arthropoda > Insecta > Phasmatodea > Phasmatidae > Clitarchus > Clitarchus hookeri. The sequence continues at coordinate 90,795 of NQII01005882.1, read as the reverse complement.
TGAGATTAAATACAGCAAAGAAAATCTGTAATAAAAGCTTAAGAATTTGTTTTATTCTCAAAAACTGTTTTCTTTCTGTTTATTTAAGGGAAGGGGTTATAAAAGTTTCACAGCTTATTTGCGTAAAACGCGTAGGCTGTTTAGTGTCAATTTTGTGGACCTAGTCTCGTAATTTTTTGTAACGTCCATCTCAGTAACTTAGAAAAAAGGAGAACAGCAATTATAAAAGTAAGGGAATCCTTGATAAACATTTCTAAAAACATATATTTTAGTTTTTGAAAGAAAAAATTAAGTTGCTATTTAAATTAAATTATTAGGCTGATGAAAGCTAACTAGAGAACAATCAAAACAACTTAAATTTATTAGAAATTGCTATGTTTGAAAGATACTGTATAATATAAACCCAACTTTTTGCAAGAGGGACTCTGAGCCCCACCCAAATAATTTAATGTTTTATTTTCATGGCTTAACATCGTGACATGTTATTATTTAGGCATACAATGTGAATAATATGATAGCTGTGCTCTTGAAACGAATGTTAGAAGTAATATTAAATAAATACAAAATATCTATACCAAATTTTGTATGTTAGGCCTAACTTGAAATGTATAAACTTACAAAATGTAAAATTTACATTATGTGGCTAAATGTTTTGTAAACTTATTTATATGCCTTTACTACAAAATTTATTATGCTCACGTCTACATCGCATACAAATTGCTAAACGCATCGTGGTGCATATTAAACAATACCATAGCACCGTAGTGTAGGTTAGGTCAGATGTAAATAGTAGACGTTCAGAAGTCCAGTGTTAAAACTGCCTACATAAGGGAAACATAAACATATTAAATATAATTACGTACGTCAACATGGTCTTCACAAACAGAAAGCACTGATTTTGACGAAACATCTACAATGTCTAGTCTAACTGCGTTAAACCACATCTTCCTGTTTGTTTCGTTTTTTGTAACTAACAAATATTTTATCAGGCTTTTGCGAGATGCACTAGTACGCTGCAGTACAATAAACCATTTTGATGATTTGGGTATACTTTACTGTTTATTTTCTCTTTTCATTACTTCAAACAATTTCTATTTAACCAAATACGCATCACCGCTGAAGTAAATAAAAGCGGCAGCTGAGGTTATATCTAACTTGTGACGTCACGGAGTGAGCAGGCACGACAGACGCGTTTTAGCATACGTTTCAAATGTAAAACTTTCATTCAATCATAACTTCTTTAAAACTAATTTTTAAATCGTAATACTTTGTAAATACATTTCTAAAACATAAATGAATGAAAACCAAGTGCCAGCCAAAAATGTGCATGTTGCCCATTGAGACACGCTCTTAGTTTAAGATTATTCAAGAGGTGGCATTGTTTGGCAGTACTTCTTATGAGATGGTATCATTTTGAATTACATCTCTTTTTGTAGGAGCAGTGGAATTTTGCTCGTATGGATTCAAATTATAATCTGGAAAGTTTTAACTTCACAGAAAGAACAAAATGTTGTAAATATGTTGCGGTTTGCACTGAAATGAGTAATATACAATCGCTGGGTATATATTTTAAGCAAAATTAACCTTACATTCTTTGGATTTTCCATTTAATACATGCATGTTATTTTTACATTACAAAAACAATGAGTTTAAATGTCAGCAGTTTTTAGGCCATCTACATTTCAAACATTCAAGTAACTGTTTTGTAACACGTTATATATTTACAAAAAACAATAACTTACTGTTTATAATTCCTATTCACAACTTCTGAACACATGTCCAATGGCAACCCTTAGATGAATATTTCACTGAAATCAGATTTGTCTACCACTGATACAAAATAACTCATTTGCAGAATCATTCAGTACCTGTTTTCTGAAACCAACAAACTTAAAAATTTGAAATGTAAATATATTTGTGGCGCTACCGAAAATGGCAGACATCCATTTTATGAAGCAGTTTACACGTACTGATATGTACTATATTTCACTCAAGAAGATGCTGTATAAAGCGGCCTACAATCAAATGTGCTTAATAAAAAGATACAAAAATAATTAACTGCCAATAAAATATTCTGACAACACCAACAAGGTAGATATTCGCATAAACGTGATGAAAAAGAACACTTGCATAATGGTATCGCAAAACATTCCACTAATCTTAGTGTCCATATGCTCTGTATTGATTGCTTAAAAATGTTGTAAGGCAGTTCTCTATAGCTCAAAAAAAATGTACATTATTATTAGAACATATTTTATATTATAAATTATTTAATTCTAATCAAAGTTTTAGACTACAATTTTTAATTCCAGCTATTATTTTTTTACATACTCATCACCAAGATCTGCAACATAGCAGTATACATCCTGCAACAATTCAGCAGCTGAAATAATACTTTGCAAATGAGAGCATTTACTGTTTGCATACTGTGTAGGTTGGTCACATTGTCTGTCATAAACTTGTGTACTTGCATGAAATGCAGTACACAATACCGTTAAAGACATTAAAACAGTAATTTAATAAAATGAGCCGTGCTTGACAGTTTTGTATTACAAACATGAGTGCCAGCTGAATGTGTCACAATACGAGAATATGACATACAGATACAGCAGTGAGCAAATATGTATCTCCTTGGAAAGTGGTTTGTATAAAAAGTATAATACAAAAAGACTGGTCACTATTGGAAAAAATACTGCAAGAGTTATGCCCAAAGCTTTGCTGCATAAATGGTATTTCTTAGCCTGCATGTATATGCATTTTTTAATTTTGCATACATTTAAACTTTCTTTTATACTTCTATACTATAGGTGGCTCGCGATAAAGTAAGCACTCTTGAAATCAACCTATGAAAAAAATTGCTGTCGTTACAGCGTATATTTTAAGGTAAGCAATGACAGCAATACTCACAGTTAAATTGGCAGTGAACGAGAAGTAGTTCCATGTTTGTCTCGCTAGTTGTAATGTTGTTGTTGTCTGCAATTCAGTTTCATTTTGCTGTATGCAAATAAGAATAAAATGTGGCACGATTCTAACACATATGTGTTTTTAACTCTTTCACATCACCTGACTGACACAACGTTCAAGTTAGATGGTTGATTTTGTTTTGTTTCAGTATTTTTTCCCAGTCTACACTTGTGTATCGACAAAACAGTTATTTAAAATGTTTGTTTGCATCTTCTGAAATAAAGTATACGTTAACGTAATAAATAAAATATTGTTATACTATACATGTTCTGAGTGAAGTGGTGTTGTTTTTTTTATTAATTTCTGCTGTATTTCCACGTAGTTTCTTGTCCCAGAAATTCTTGAATTTTCACATAACATGTAAAGGTGCTGCTTCATATTTTAAGTATTTTAAACCTCGAATAAACTGAAGAAACTTCAAATGATTGTGTTTTGTTATATTTGCAATGTGTTACAAACAATTAGGAAAGCTTAAATAAATGTGTGTGTGTTATTTTGTATTTAGGCTATTCCCAATTTATCTCGGTGCGACATCACTCGCTTTGAAACAAATGTATGAAAATGTTTTTTTACTGCACGTGAAACATTCCTTGAATGTTAAGGAATACGTTAAAACTAGTGATGGGTGGAGTCTCGGAAAATTGAGCAGAGTCGAGTCAACAAAGATTAACTCATCACTCGAGTTGAGTTTCTTTACAGCATACATCGAGCTACTGAACGTACATTATAAACTGAACGTAAATTATAAACAACAAATATTCCCACCTAGCAATTACCTTTCGTATCTTGCAAACCAATAATTTTACGTTACTAAACCGTTAAGTTGCGCCGAAATGAAAACAATAACTTGGCTACATGCCTTGACACTTGGTCGACATAATAAAATCTGGTGGGTGTTATATTCGTGACTTGTGTCATTTTGCTTCCCAGCAAAGCGCCTCCTCTTTGTCGCCAGCTTATTAAGCAGCAAAATGTTATAACAGGGCTCCACTCTATTTGGTAACAAAAACTTTAATTGTTGACTGCTTGTCTGTTCACCCCAAGGCATGCTGACATACTAGCCTGAAAGCTATACTATACTGAACTCTACTTTCATACGTGAAACTCGAATCGACTCGAACCTGTTAAAATCAAACTCGCCCATCACTTCTAGTGGAAATAGTATTATAATGTTTGTCGGAACGGTTTAATTTGTATGAGCTGATATATCAAACGGTTGGTACTAATTTTCACGACTATCCTTAAAGACAAGTAATTTGGGGCAGAATTATATTCTGCATTAAATGTGTGGATGCAGTTTCATGAAATGTGTTGTCATCAGCTAGGTATCGTGTTTTTAGTATTGTGGTGAAGTTACGTTCATGTCAGTGCACACATTAAAATTTTATGAGCGAAGTGATTTTTTTCGTAAGTAAAGCAGTAGGCTTTAGCAAGCATTAGTGTTATGTGATTTAAAAACTGCATTGCTGGATGAATTTTTACGAAACTTGAATAGAGTGATATATGTTAGTGTAGAAGTATGCTGTAAAAATTTGGATAATTTCTGTTCAGCCATCGAGTTTCACGACAGTTGTTTTCGTTGCGGTACTGATAATGTAATGGCAATGCCCGCCATTTGCGTGTGCATAGTCTTGCATTAAAATATTGAGGTGTGAGGTATTAATGCAATACAATTTTACTCGTAAATGTTGTTTAACATAATTCATAGGTCATTTAACTGAAGCATGTTGTCATCTGTATGGATTAAATACACCATAGTATTTAAAAAAGAGTGCCTTTATTTAACATGCAAGCATTTTAGCATTTTTTGAAGGTAAACGTTCAAAACTTCATGGTGTTTTTATAATGGGAAAACATCTGCTGTTTTGTTGATGACTTAAATCAAACATATTTTCTTATGTCCTTGGTAGTGTTGACCACAGTTATAGGCATTAATTTACGTCCAAACAGAAAAATAATTGTGAACGTCATTCAATATCCACAAACTAATATTTGCAGAAATTAACGTATACATGTTTATAGTGCTAACTGCTAAATACAATATTTATTACTTTTTGTTATTTATTTAATGAGTATGCAGTGTACATATGAGCCAGTAGATGTAAACACCAGCTGAAAGTTATGTGGCAGTGTTTATTTTGTATCGCAGAATGATGCACAACCAATGGGCTGAAAGTAGAAATTTAGCAGGGCTTTCAAAAATGCTCACTAAACTGTGAACAGCCTTGACATTTTTTATTTTATTTTATGCATGCTCTCTTATTTTATTTTCCATGACATCGTAATTTGAGACGCAAGTTAATCTATAAACACTCAAGAATTTGTTAAGCAGTTAATGTATATTCAAGAAGAACAGTGACAAGTGGATCAGTTGATAAATGACAGCATGTAAATAAACAATATTACTGCTACTTAAGCCACCAGCTGATAGCAAGAGAATAGCCTACATAAGCAAAAAGTAAGCAGTAAGGGCATTAGCATTTGCTTCTCGTGTATATATAATGGCTGGTGAAGGGACATCCCTTGTGTTATTGGTTCTTTAGTTGATTTTACATGAAGATAAGCTGTGTGTGATTAATTCTTTTTAAATTATTATTATATACACTGTGAGGCCAATATAAGAGTGTAGCTGTTTTAAGTTAAGCGAGAAGGTTGCATGTTCGACGTTGTCAAAAAATTTTCCAGGATCTGGTTGTGATCAAAACGTTTGTTAATGTTCAGCAAAATATTTTTTGTTTCAAGTTTTATCATAAATTTTTTCTTTATCTTGAAAAGAGTTTGCAGTTCGTCACATGTTCTTCAAATGTGTTTGCCATGTAAAATAACTAAGGGTGGGTTGATTCCTTATTTTTCAATTCAGATTCTGATCCCAAATTTTCTTTGATTCCGATTCTAATTACTGCGCTTTCATAAAAAGTACATTTACATAATTAAATTGTAGTTTTAATACATTTTTAATGTTCACTTGTATTATTCATTAATTTAAGATAAAAGTGTGATATAATTCAAAATAAATTTTTTATTACAAAACAAACTGGAAAATCAAGAATAATGTGTTTATTGCAGATGAAAATGTTTACCAAGATTCTTAGTTAAGATGTAAAAATATCCCACAACTTAAAATAAATTTTTTATTGCAACTAATTGACAAAAATCTCTGTTTTCAACAATGCTGAATGGCTGAAAAACAATGCATATAGTTTCACATATCAAATTAGTAGTAATTTCACCAGCACTACCATCCTCAGGTTTGAATTTTCTCTTGGCATCAAATAGAGATGAAATAGTACTTGCACCATCTTTACTGAGCTTTTGGACACTTTTGATGGTGTTGAACTTGAAATGGTAGAAATTGATGCAAAAGAATGGGTTATAAGTTTGTAATGGATTTGCTGATCTGTTTTGGTGAATGGCATATGAATTTCATGTGATGCACCAACAACTAGTTCAAAACATTCTGACACACTGCTACAGTGAACTTTAACTCTGAAGAGCCTCTGGCGTCACATCTTTCTCTAAAGAAAGAACCTTGTGCTTTGTATGGAAGTGTTTCATTACGTTAGATATGGCCTTTTGAGTGCCCACGAGAGATCTTTCTCTCGCAGTAATTGCATACTGGAAATTTGTCATTATATGGACAAATAGTAGAATGGTTACATGCTTCGGACATACATAACTAAGGATTTAATGTTCAAAAGTTAACATTTACACACATTTGTTGACTGTAAATTATCACAGAAAATCATAAATTAGGTTTAATTTCTAATTGGAGAAATACCAGGAAAATAAACTATTATTGAACAACACTTGTTCCCTCATTTGACACATGTTCATACAACTGTCTACAACAAACTTGACACAAAACGTTAACTGCTGAACGTCACCATAAGANGGTTAGATATGGCCTTTTGAGTGCCCACGAGAGATCTTTCTCTCGCAGTAATTGCATACTGGAAATTTGTCATTATACGGACAAATAGTAGAATGGTTACATGCTTCGGACATACATAACTAAGGATTTAATGTTCAAAAGTTAACATTTACACACATTTGTTGACTGTAAATTATCACAGAAAATCATAAATTATGTTTAATTTCTAATTGGAGAAATACCAGGAAAGAAACTATTATTGAACAACACTTGTTCCCTCATTTTACACATGTTCATACAACTGTCTACAACAAACTTGACACAAAACGTTAAATGCTGATCGTCACCATAAGCAAATTGGCATGTCTACAATTGACATTAACAGGTATAAAAATAAAAAGAATGTAGATGATATAAATATACAAACATTAATTTGTGTTTGTAATAAAAAATACTCTTTAGTAAAAAAATTATTCCACAGATTTCATAGTTACGCACAATTATTTTTTAATGCATTATTTATTTATTGATTTTGTATAACATTAACAGAATAAAAATGTATGGTGATGGTGGTGCAATGTATTGCCAAACATCTGTACCATTTGTTTTCATTTGTTTGTGGCATCTTGAATTCTGAGTGGCTAACATGGAACACAAAGACTTGAATGTTGGCCAACTTATAACACGTTGCGTTTGACATTTAGCGTCGCAGCAATGTTTAACGTCAATTGTAGCCAGAGCCATTACTCTCCATGGAATCATGACTTATTGTAGCATCAATACAATTGTAGCCAAGCCTTAAGTTTTAAAGACACGCATAAAAAAATGTGGAATTTCAGCGATTAATAGTCACTTGGCAACTTATCTCAAAATGTGTGAGCTGAGACTGCGTAGGAAACAGCATAGCAGACGTCTATAAAACAATTCATCTTGGTTAACGAAGTTGGCCGCAGGTTATATTACCCGTTTACGAAACGAATTATTGAGAACTAACAGCTTGAATCGTGGAAGTTACGAAGCATAGCAGATTCGTTCTTCTATGTTTGTTATTTGCTATTTGTAAATAAATTCAATTCAATTATTTTAACACAACCATATCGCAATGCAGGTGTGAAAAAGTTTCTGCAACGACAAAATTACTAAAAGAGTGTATTAGGAAAAAAATTGCATCGCTAGGGTAAAAAAACAACATGGCCACCCACGCCAGTGCAGAATCATCTAACTTACTGTGCGTTCCTTGCANGCAGATTCGTTCTTCTATGTTTGTTATTTGCTATTTGTAAATAAATTCAATTCAATTATTTTAACACAACCATATCACAATGCAGGTGTGAAAAAGTTTCTGCAACGACAAAATTACTAAAAGTGTGTATTAGGAAAAAAATTACATCGCTAGGGTAAAAAAACAACATGGCCACCCACGCCAGTGCAGAATCATCTAACTTACTGTGCGTTCCTTGCAAGTTGTACAACTGTTGTTTTGAAGCGTAAATAATGTTGTTACATGATGCTTTTAATATTATAATAACTTCTGAAATGTTTAAAACAATTGTGTGATTATCAAACATTGTACAGTTGATTTTGTTACTAAGTTTTCGTAAGTAAATGCTTTACAAATGAGTGGTGGCAAAAACAGTGCAGATGCTCTAATGAAAGCAAGTTTGTGAACTACAACTCCTAATTATTTACAATTATCAACGCTGCAACTTGTAGCAATCTTGTAAAAAAATTCATTATTTTCATTCATAGAAAATACATTTAATATTAAGGTAAGTAGGCTATTGCAAGCATTGCTATCATTAAAATAAAAACATGTATTTTCCTTATTTATTCGGGTGCGATACCTGAAATTTCGAGAAAAGAATCAGCGATTTTGATTCCATGAAGAACTGATGAAATTGAAGCATCAAAGAATCGGTACAACCCATCCCTAGAAAAACATAATTAATTAACATAAACAACTAAATACTGTCTGATCACATGCTTATGTTTTGTCTGCATTTACTCCACATTGCAGGTATGGAACTAGTTATCATGACTAGAAATAGAAAACTGTGGGTAGAAATGAAATCTATANTTTACTCCACATTGCAGGTATGGAACTAGTTATCATGACTAGAAATAGAAAACTGTGGGTAGAAATGAAATCTATAAAATATCCATTAATTCACTGGGAGGCATATTTGACTTCACTTTCATGCCAACATTTTCTGAACATGAACAGAAGCAACTCTAGAAAGTTCACATGACTCTTGTCTCCTTCTTTACTGCAATTTTTACATTTGTGTCTGGTGCAGAAATGTTGAACATCTGTTGGTCCAAGTATTACTGCCAGTTTTAATTTTGGGATATGAGTGCTGCTGTTAAGTTTTCGGCATGTTTGCTTGACTAGGCCCTTAAAATTCTAATTTTTATCATATAATCCTTGTTACATTTATTAACTATCATAACTGTAGCTTTAAATTACAGAATGTCTTGTTTGCATTGCCATGAAACTTATCTACTGTGTTATGTAGCTCTATCAAGTACGATAAAAGAGAATACTGGACAGCTTGCGATTCTGGCGAGACATGTGATGGTGCTGTGCTCTCACGGACTGGTGTGCCGGATACCTTCGTAGTTCCCAAGCAACCATACAAACAAATGTTACGATCCGTCTTTTACGAGATAGAAAACGTAAGATTTATAAGATATTCGAGCATGTTTTAAAGATAAAATAACAGGCGGAATATGTGCGATTTATAAATTTTAACAACATGGTTCAAAAACTTTNGAGCATGTTTTAAAGATAAAATAACAGGCGGAATATGTGCGATTTATAAATTTTAACAACATGGTTCAAAAACTTTTCAATGTCATATTTTAGACTTTAAAAGGGCAGAGACAGGCAATAAAACGCTGTATTAAATTAATGTACTCGTAACTAAAAAATTGTCAAACTTTTTTCGTTCATAGCTTCTAACAATGGTTCCAGAAATCAACTACACGACTTGAATAAGCTGTTTAAAAAAATTGTTGTTATGTGTATTAGTGATGGCCTGATAGCCGATGTCCGGTATCGGATATCGGTATTATCTGTACATTTACCATTATCGGAGATCGGCACTAAAATATCGGCACATCGGTTATGGCCATTCTAACCTCAAGTATTTTCTCTCCTCTGCTGCACACTTAATTTTCTCAACTCTTAACATCAGGCTGCAGCAATACAACTGAAAAGAACATCATTAATTTAAAATATTGATATGCAATAATAATAATAAAAAAATAAAAATAATTTACGATAAAAACAAATTACAATGTACGTGCCCATCATTATTTTTCACTTAACGGATTACATTTTTATTTTTGGTAAAGCAGTCTTCGACGTACGTTTCTCAAAGTAAACAAAATGATTGTGGCTTGTTAGCTTAGTTTTCATTCCTGACCTTTTACATATTTTTTGTAGACTAGCGACCTTTTTGCAACTTTAACATTGTTTTGTAATATGTTGTAGTGAGCTATAATTTTGTATAATGTTAAACTATTTTTTTGATGCTTTGATGTACCAGGCATAAAGTAAATCTCACTTAACAGTAAGTCTATTTAGCTTATTGCAAACAAAACTTTTCTAGGCAGCAGTTTTCTCTCAAACACTTTAGTGACAAATGTCTGCTTACAGTATGATAAATGAAAATATCTGTTTACAGGTATCGGATCGGTAAAATCCTAAATATCGGAACCTTCATCGGTATCGGGTTTTTTCAGTATCGGGCCATCACTAGTGTGTATATAAATATGATTTACATTGTGTGCTTGGACCATTTTCCTACTGATTCCGTCAGGAGTCCCAATTCGCTGAGTCAAGGGTATGAACTAACGACTATAGTAGTAATACATTGATGATTAACAAGCACACTGTAATTGGTATAAAAATTACACCAGGGGCATATAACACGAGTCCTACAAGTACTTCAATTATTTAAAACCACTCGAGTAACACGTTGCCGAAATCCTATATTTGTCTAAACCAGGATATAGTAAACTATGTTTATTAATTTACCTGCACGAAATACCTTTTATAGGAAATATGTATACAGTACAGCCCCGATTATCCACGGAATTGGGTGGCAAGGGCACCACGGATAGCAAAAATCGCGGATAACCCGAAAAAAGACTGAAAATGGGGTGCAAACACGAAAAAAAATATTTCAACATAAAAACTATGTTTTATTGTACAAAAAACATAATAAAACTTTTAAAATACATACATATGTACAGTACAGCAGAAACCTTTGCTCTACGTCTAAATCACTAAAATAAAGAACAGTAACAGAAAGCAATGCCATACATAGTACTGTACAAAAAGTGTTGAGTTACACCTTTTTAAAAAAAAAAGTAGTTACTCGTTTTTGCTTCTTGCTTTGGAAACATCTTTTCTTTATTCTAAATTGTACTTTCCTAAAAAAGGAGTTTTTCTGCCAGATGTGCATCGTCGTCTTGTTCCTCTAAATATTGAAGCAATCCATCTACGTGCTGCAAAGCAGTTTCATGTGTCATTTGCGCAGGCATCTCGTTTTCTTCACTTTCATTTCGTTCTTCTTCGTTCTTGTTCACTCCCATTGCTTTGTTCGTTATCTCTACGTCAGTCAGTCGTTCAAACCCCGACTCACTTGCGTCGCATTCCAGCCACTCTTCTATGTTCTCTTCTTCGACATTCTCACCTCCCGGAACGGATGTCACTAGGTCAACAAGTGTAGCGGTCGGCATGACTTCATTCTCTTCTTTACAAATGTTTTGGTTGACATTTGTTTCGATACTCTGAAAAACTTTTCTCCATGATTTAACAAGGGTTGAGGGTTTTATGTAATCCCACGCAGACGCAATATCATAAATGCTATCCAAAATTGTATAATTCCGCCAAAATCCTTTGAGATTGCAGCCTTCCTCGATTTTTCACAGTAACAACTTTGTCTNCCTGTATGTTCTCTTCATGGTTGCAATGACTCCCTGGTCCATAGGTTGTATGAGCGCAGTAACATTTGGGGGCAAAAACTTTGCGAAGATTTGCCCGTCAGAAGATTTAAGCACACTTGTAGCTGGGTGTGAAGGCGCGTTGTCAATTAACAAAACAGCCTTATTTGGCAAATTTTTTGAGTCAAGATGTTTACGTACTTGAGGCACAAAAATCTCTTCAAACCATTCTTGAAAAATCTGCTGGTTCATCCAACCTTTTTTTTTGGCTGAAATAATAAACTGGTAAATTTTCTGCTCTTGTCCCCTTAAAAGACCTCGGTTTCTTAGATTTACAGATTACAAGAAGCCTAATTTTGTGACTACCCGTAGCGATGCTGCATGGCAAGATTGTAATTCTTTCCTTGCTACTTTTGTGGCCTGCCGCGTGATGTTCACTTTCAAATGCTAAAGTNTTGCTGCATGGCAAGATTGTAATTCTTTCCTTGCTACTTTTGTGGCCTGCCGCGTGATGTTCACTTTCAAATGCTAAAGTACGAGTGGGAAGACACTTCCAAAAAAGCCCTGATTCATCAGCGTTATAAATTTGTTCATATGACAGATCCTCAGACAACACAAACTCTTCAAAATCACGTTGAAAATCATCAGTTGCTTGTTGATCACCACTCAGCTTCTCTCCGTGTAGACCAATCTCTCTAATTCCATGACATTTCTTAAAACGATGTAACCAACCGGACGACACATCAAAATTTCCTTCCAGGCCTAACAAATCAAAAAAAAGATTTTTGCTTTAGCTGCAATGGTAGGACCAGACACAGGGGTGCCCTCACTTCGCACCTGAGCTAAACACTCCGCTAGTGCAGAGTCAAGTTCATTATACGTGGATTTCTTAATTGTTTTTCGTTTTTTCATCCCAGAAGCACTTTCCGACACTGATGCAAAGGCCAACAGTTTGTCTTTTTGCTTTAAAATGTCACGCACGGTTGTTTCTCCCTGATCCCGCAATCCAAACACATCTGCTTCCTTGAAGCGCCATTTTCTATTTTAAAAATCATTTCAAGTTTTTATGCAATCAATAACACAACCTTCTTTCATTTTTCAGCCATTATGTATTACGTAATTTCAGGAACTAACGAAACACTAAACTTCAGCATTGACAAAGAAACATAAAACACGTCTGATCACTAAGCACATTTACTTGCAACTGAGGCCACTGGCAGGCCGAGAGAAAACGTAGAGGGTGACCTCTATACGTAAACTTCTTAGAGTGGATTCGCCCTCTCGAGTCGTCAAGGTCAGTGATCAGAGNACATTCTCACCTCCCGGAACGGATGTCACTAGGTCAACAAGTGTAGCGGTCAGCATGACTTCATTCTCTTCTTTACTAATGTTTTGGTTGACATTTGTTTCGATACTCTGAAAGACTTTTCTCCATGATTTAACAAGGGTTGAGGGTTTTATGTGATCCCACGCAGACGCAATATCATAAATGCTATCCAAAATTGTATAATTAAGCCAAAATCCTTTGAGATCGCAGCCTTCCTCGATTTTTCACAGTAACAACTTTGTCCTGTATGTTCTCTTCATGGTTGCAGTGACTCCCTGGTCCATAGGTTGTATGAGCGCAGTAACATTTGGGGGCAAAAACTTTGCGAAGATTTGCCCGTCAGAAGATTTAAGCACACTTGTAGCTGGGTGTGAAGGCGCGTTGTCAATTAACAAAACAGCCTTATTTGGCAAATTTTTTGAGTCAAGATGTTTACGTACTTGAGGCACAAAAATCTCTTCAAACCATTCTTGAAAAATCTGCTGGTTCATCCAACCTTTTTTTTTTTGGCTGAAATAATCAACTGGTAAATTTTCTGCTCTTGTCCCCTTAAAAGACATCGGTTTCTTAGATTTACAGATTACAAGAAGCCTAAGTTTGTGACTACCCGTAGCGATGCTGCATGGCAAGATTGTAATTCTTTCCTTGCAACTTTTTGGACCTGCCGCGTGATGTTCACTTTCAAATGCTCAAGTACGAGTGGGAAGACACTTCCAAAAAAGCCCTGATTCATCAGCGTTATAAATTTGTTCATATGACAGATCCTCAGACAACACAAACTCTTCAAAATCACGTTGAAAATCATCAGCTGCTTGTTGATCACCACTCAGCTTCTCTCCGTGTAGACCAATCTCTCTAATTCCATGACATTTCTTAAAACAATGTAACCAACCAGACGACATCAAAATTTCGTTCCAGGCTTAACAAATCAAACAAGATTTTTGCTTTAGCTGCAATGGTAGGACCAGACACAGGGGTGCCCTCACTTCGCAGCTGAGCTAACCACTCCGCTAATGCAGAGTCAAGTTCATTATACGAGGATTTCTTAATTGTTTTTCATTTTTTCATCCCAGAAGCACTTTCCGACACTGTTGCAAAGGCTAACAGTTTGTCTTTTTGCTTTAAAACGTCACGCACGGTTGTTTCTCCCTGATCCCGCAATCCAAACACATCTGCTTCCTTGAAGCGCCATTTTCTATTTTAAAAATCATTTCAAGTTTTTATGCAATCAATAACACAACCTTCTTTCGTTTTTCAGCCATTATGTATTACGTAATTTCAGGAACTAACGAAACACTAAACTTCAGCATTGACAAAGAAACATAAAACACGTCTGATCACTAAGCACATTTACTTGCAACTGAGGCCACTGGCAGGCCGAGAGAAAATGTAGAGGGTGACCTCTATACGTAAACTTCTTAGAGTGGATTCGCCCTCTCGAGTCGTCAAGGTCAGTGATCAGAGNTGTAGAGGGTGACCTCTATACGTAAACTTCTTAGAGTGGATTCGCCCTCTCGAGTCGTCAAGGTCAGTGATCAGAGAATGTACGTACTACATACTTTTCAACCTTCACACTGTAGGGCCTATTGTATTTTCCTTGCTGTTGGCTTGGATTAAAAATTTAAATTTAAAAAAAAATTGTGTCACGGATAGTTGGGGCTTTACTGTAGCTGAATTATACACCATGAAAACATTTTCACTATTTTACCAATGAAATAAATTCACATTTTATGAAGAATCTAATTATTTGTAGGATTAAAACCTGTGATAGTGTAAAGGTCCTTCAACCTTATTACTATGTTCAGTTTTTGACATTAAGAATATACTGCATATCTAATTAATATTTTGTGCAATTTTGGAGTCTTACAATAAGGTCTAAAATGGCACACTTAGTTTATAGAAAACCCAACAATGTAAAAATTTGCAATAAATGCTTAAAAAATATTTATCAACAATTACTAAAATTTTAATGATCAATTTTTTTTAAACCTTCTAATGTTGAACATGAAAGGCCTATAAAAAAATTATCTGAATAATTAAGCATATGCAAACTTAAAATACAAACTTATTGACGAAATGCAGTTATGTACATACTAGATTTTTTTACGAATGTAGCCGGTGTACAAATTGTCTGCAACTATTATTTATGATCTTATAAATTTGTTTGTCAGGGTTCGTCTGTTTTGAAAATATTCACATATAAAATATTTCTTTTAAATCTGGCTGTATGTTGCATTTTATGAAAACTTCTTTTAATTGTTAATGAAGGACTGTTACTTAGCATTTTTTTATTTATCATTTTATTGTTGTGTATTTTTCATCTCAATAAGACACATTTAATGTAGACTACATATTGCCCGAAACAATTTTTTATATTACTGGGCGTGCTTATGTCAATATTAATCGGTTTTGAATCTAACTTAATTATCAATTTAAATATATTGTGTAAATCTGACTGTATGTCACATTTTATAAGAACTTCTGTAAATTGTTATTGCAAGGCATTCAATTCATTGAAAGCTACAAACGTCATAATCACTGTCATTTTCTCTTTCAATTTATTGAATTTATCGTTTTCCTTCAAGAATTTTGTTTTGAACACGTTCTATATTTTCTTGCATCCCAAATTTCAATCGCAGATCACAGCTTGTTCGACAAGATTAATTGAAGTGATCTCATAATAATAAGAGTTTTGTGCACACATTTTAAATTTGTTACAATACAAGGAATTTTTTTTTTTNTTGAAGTGATCTCATAATAATAAGAGTTTTGTGCACACATTTTAAATTTGTTACAATACAAGGAATTTTTTTTTTTATTATAAATAATACAAAGAAATTTTGTTGTGGTTTAACCAATTATTTTCGTGTCGTGCTGGAGTCGCAGATACTTCTAAAAATTTACTGTACTGTTTTTACAGATTTCGTTAAGAAGTTTGTAATAAATTTTCCTGTAGAGACTTTAAAAACTTATTGAATGCAATTCATTGNAATTTTCCTGTAGAGACTTTAAAAACTTATTGAATGCAATTCATTAAAAGGCAAATAAAGTAATTTTTTTTTAGTTCGATAAATTGAATTCCAGTAATTGAATATTCGATAAATATTTGATTATGTGAAATGTCCTATAGCTTTTTATATTCTATACATTGTTGAGTATCTTTTTTTAATAAGTGGCAATTTTATTTCTCAGGTGTATATTTCTGTAATTTGTTAAAAAAAAATGCACTGCATTTGTTTACCACTGATTTTAAACTAGGCTGCTGTGTTTTATAGTACCTATTCTGTTTTACTTTCAGGATTCTTCTTTCATGATTAGATCTCCTTTTTAGTACTCACCCTAAAATTATTAGACTTTATATATGGTTCTGTTTTGAGCAACAATTAAGTTAGGTGGCTTTTTGATGTTCAGTATACACAATCTTAATCACAATATTTTTGAAAAGAAAAAATTAAGTTACTTTGCCGGTTTTAACTCCTGTTTGTAAATAATGTACAATTAAGTCCTGCACACACACTGTACACTATCAGCAGTTAGTGTGTGGGTGCATGATTTCAGTTAAATAAAATACACGACTTTTAAAGACACATCTTTTGACGTGTATACATGCTTTTGCTAAAGCAGTCGCAGGCCTTCATCACACCACGCCACAACATGCCACCACTGTCGCTTGTTGTGCGCTTGCCTGTGTTATGGGTATAGAGCTGTCCAGTATTCTCTTTCATAGTATTTGGAACTATCTTGACTTGTTATGCAGTTGCAATTGTAGGAGAAAAAAAATGGTTGTTTACATGACCTGCAGTTTCACCAAAAAATTCCCAAGTTTAGGACTGGTTTTCTCTGTATCTGTTACATTGAAATTGTTATAAGCGAAACTAAAGAATGGTTTGTTTAGTTCATTATAACAGTGTTTGCATTCCTGATGTATTGTTTAGTCTGCCAGTGGTCTAAACAGCAACGCATGTGGTTTTCTTGTTACGGGTCTAATCACAACGTGTGTGTGTGTGTGTGTGTGTGTGTGTGTGTGTGTGTGTGTGTGTGTGTGTGTGTGTGTGTGTGTGTGTGTGTGTGT
>NQII01005882.1:0-73485 GCA_002778355.1 Clitarchus hookeri | reverse complement strand
ATCCAGTATTTAAGATATGCCCACTGTTCATTACAGGCAATCAACTCAGTATACCCAAGGATGAAAATAATTTTTTTTGAGGTTAGGTTTAATTTTTTGAGGAGAGAGGTCCACATGTAGAGTTTTCCCGCATGCTGAGTTTTTTTCAGTAGATCCCATGAAAAACGAATAATAGAGGTTTCACTATTTGGTTTCATTAAAATAATCACTATTTTTTAATTGGTTTTCGATTTGAAGTGTTATGTTTTTTTTTAAGAGTTTCGTTGCTTAATGACATGCTTTTGGAGGTTATTTTTGTCTTATACATATGCTTAAGCTTAATATGTGGTTCCTAGAATTTTATTTAAGTAAAAGTTTAAAAATTAAGTTTTTATTTTTTGAAAATTGCAATAATGTTATTTTTCCTTGTCAAGGCAATATCGGTACTGGTATCGGCAATATCGGTAAGTTTGTATCGGCAATATCGGAAAAGGCTCAAAAACCATATCGGCTCACCTCTAATTTAGAACTATCTTGACTTGTTATGCAGTTGCAATTGTAGGAGAAAAAAAAAATGGTTGTTTACATGACCTGCAGTTTCACCAAAAATTTCCCAAGTTCAGGACTGGTTTTCTCTGTATCTGTTACATAGAAATTGTTATAAGCCAAACTAAAGAATGGTTTGTTTAGTTCATTATAACAGTGTTTGCATTCCTGATGTATTGTTTAGTCTGCCAGTGGTCTAAACAGCAACGCATGTGGTTATCTTGTTACGGGTCTAATTACAACGCGTGTGTGTGTGTGTGTGTGTGTGTGTGTATATATATATATGCCATTATTCCATTTAATTTGGGTTCTGTGCATCTGCTTGTCTGCAGACTTGCATTTCATTCAAAAAGGTTTTTTTATACAAAGTTGACTGATAACAGGTCTATTAAATTCCTCACCGCTCCAATTTTATTGGTGTTTTGTGAAAAGGGTGAAATATTTCCTTTAACATCTGTATACTGTTGTGACTGCACTAGCACACGCACATTGTGCACCTGTGACATCCATCCTTCCACAGAATGAAAAATACTCGCAGCAGACGTGCCAGCCATTTCATTTGCATGTATTTGCAGATCATATGTTATGAATGTTTAGATATGGCTGTCATATTGGCACAATACAAATGAGTGCTTCTGTTATAATAATATGTGAATCTCTGAAAAAGTTGTACATAGTTTTTACAACCTACAAAATAAAATGTTGCATTTGCACAACAATTTTACCGAAAATAGGGAGCCTATTTAATTACCTTATTTATTCACATAGTACTTGCAATCAAATATGTATACAGGTGTCGAAAATCTACGTTTCAGGTAAGAAAGTATTGCACATGTATATTTATTCGTGATTTTCAGTGAAATATACTTGTTAAAAATAACATGTTTATCAATTAAATATTTTTTTCTTTCTACCAAAATCAGTGTGTTTTTCCCCCTCCCCATGTAACTTTGGAAGGGAGCCCCTCTTATTACATGCGTACATATTATTCAAATTTCACACACATTTTCTATGAAAGTAGAGGACTGCCTGTACTGTACATTGGACCTGAACTAGTCAGAGCCTAAACGTAGACTTATGCTTTGACTAACATAGTGAAACAAGTCAGCTCCACTATGTTCACCATACTCACCTTGATGCCCCCACCTAATGGGTGTTACTGGTGTTGAACGGCATCGGAGCCTTCCTCCCTCCCCATCCTTCACCACCGGACGGTTGGGAAGCAGGCGTCGCCCACTTGATGGGGAGTGGTACTGCTGGCTTTGGACAAGTTAATTATGGCCTACTGGGCATGGGGAGGAGTGTCTTTGGTGTTGACCTGGTTTGCACTCAGGAGTGTGTGTAACTGGGTGATAGCTCGAGGCGTCGGACTGCTTTCTCTGTGGCTGAGGGCCGGTTATTAGATACGGGCTTCTTAGGAGGCGTAGGAGGCAGTGGCGAGACGGCATGAGGGACGTGCCGGAGTAGACCTCTGCTTCTGCTGGTTGAGCTGGTTTGCTGAGCTTCTTCCCCTCTCTTCCAGGAATACACCCAGTGGGCACTTTGTTTGCCACCTACCAGGCCTCCGATCAGGGATAGTCCCTATTTGGCTGCTGTATCTCGCCCAGCCCTGTGGCGAGGCATAGGGGGAAGATAAAGTAGAAAGGTTGTCAGTGGGTGTACTGTAGGAGCAGGCACGGCCTGAGAGGAAGAGTGGATATGCGGTGGTGGGTTGGTAGGTCTGATTACTGGTCTTCAGCAAGTGACTCGGTGGGTGGGATGTCGCCAACAGGGTCAAGCACTTACAGAAGTTGACAATAGCTAGGGTTTGACACCACTCTTGTGTTACTCAAGAAGGCAGGACGTCGCCATAGATCCAAGCGTCACGTAGATACGGTCCTCCCAGAAGGTAAGGTAAGAACAGAGTTGGCGGCTCGTGTCTACTCCTGCAAGAGTGTTTGAGGTTCACTTGGATGAATCAGGAGATAGCAGGAAGCAGGTTGAGAAAAATAGTAGCTGTGAGTGTTAAATTCGCCAAATTGGTTTGTCTGTTTATTGTCAGAACAGTAAACGCACACACCCATCCTGTACCCTGAATATGTCCTGAAGGTCGATCCTAGGTTACCAACCGGAGTGACGCCTAGTCTCAGGAGATGCGAAATTGCGGGATGTGAAGGTAAGAAGTTGGTACTTGGACTCGTGAGTGGCTGTATTAGTGATGCTAGCTGGGTAGTCATGAAGCGCAGAAGGCTTTGGCGAGCTGTCGGACAGCGTGATGTTCTATGTCTGGTGCTGGCTAGCTGGTAGATGAAGTCAGTATGTGGCCAGTCAGAGTGACAGTCTGCGACCAACCTGCACAAGTCAGCCTCGAATTCTGGTCTGCAGCCTTTATACATATATACCCTGAGCACAGGGCTGGCGCGGGTGGCGGAGAGGTCGCGGCAGAGAAGTGGTTGGGATGGCTGAAGGCGGCCGAAGCTGGGCTACATTTTACCTCCGTGGCCGAAGGGGTAAGTGCACATGCAGAGACGTGAAGCGGGTTGTAGACCAGCAGGAGGCAGCAGCTGGCCTGTAGCTAACCCTGGGCTTCAAGGACGCCCTATGGTGTGTATGGCTTAATGTCTCTTCTTGGGAGGGGCTGCGGCTGTGGAGATGCTAGAATAGATAGCGGCGTCGCCTGGGGCGGATTAACCTGGTAGCCTACTCAGGGCAGTTTGAGTTGGGTGCTCTTTTGATGGCTAATGGAAATGGGGGCTGTATTGTAGAGGGGTCCATGTCTACCTCATATTCACCTTTACCTCGCTAGTCATTCCATTCATTTCATACTGTCGAATGTTGTGCTTCATGTTACCAATTGCTTGTTCGTACAGGTGCAAGGGTACAGGAATGTAAATTAAATGCGTAAACTACAGAAAATTTAACATATTTGTTATGATACGTGCTGTACAAAATTCAGCATAGCAGGTAAGATTAGTAATTTAAAAAAAACTGCAATAACAGAAGGATAACAAGATTGAGTACAATGATGGCACTCCATTACTAGTCCCACATGGACAGGTAATATACTTTTACTTAATAGTGCGTTATTATTGTGAATATACACTATAAGCAACTTTTTTTTAAATACAAGTTTGAATAAATTATTTTAACTGCATGTTACTGGCCAAAATACCCCTCAATATAAAATTTGATCAGTGAGTGAGAGAACGTTAAACAACTCCACAATGCAAGCCTAGGTAGAGAAGAATATGGGTAAGCAAATAAACATCAAAATTTATTGTAAACAAGCTTTAATTGTCATACATGTAACGGTCAGATTAATTGCACGTGGCATGGCTCGGAGGTGGGATGCAATCCCAAGGAAAACCAAACAAAGGGGAAAGGAAAAATAGACGTTCCACCATGGTGCCCAGCGCCATTCTGCAATCTGCCGTCAACAATTCTGCTTACAAGAAAATGCAGAAAAAGCTTACTGAAACAATTTATATTACAGTTGCAAAGACAAATTACTATATTACAAAGTCTATACCAAAGAAACAATTCTGCATACCTCAACTCATGCTGCATGGAACAAGACTAGAATAATGATGTCAAAACTGAAGAATAGCTGCGATGTATCATGGTGAAGGCCTTGTGGTGTAGAGTGCCTTGGAAGCCACAAGCGCCAGCAATGTATGTCCTGTTAGCGTGGAGTAGAACCTCGTGTTAGTAAAGGGGGTAAACACCGTCACTGGAAGAACCAGTAGGGGCAATTACACTCGATGGAACAGCAAACACTTTTTTATTTAAAACATAGCTCGGTCTTTCTCCGCTGGCTGCAAGAGCAAGATCGCGCCAGTTTTTAGTCTGTAGTGCAGGAGAACGGGTGTTCCATAATAAAATTCTTTACACACCCACACAGTTAAAGTCCCAACTCTTTTTGATATATAGTAGAAAATAAGCGTAATGTGCCTACACCAGGTTACATTCCATTGTTTTTTTTTCTTCCAGTGATTTCTTATGTAGATCCGAGATGGCCATTTTTAGCAAAAGGCATCTTGCTCATGTGGAAAGGGGTTGGACTAATGAGTAATTAAGAATTTTAGCGTATAGTCAGTGTTGGCAATTACATCACCTTTAGCCTGCTATGTATCATTAAGGGATATAAAATTCAGTAAAATTGTTTCTTGTGGTATCAGTTCTGTATGTTCTCCCTGGTTAAATGTCATTTGCTTTTTAAGGCAGTTTGTAAGAGAGGACCAATGTTCTGAAAGTGTGTTTCTTATATATGTACATGAAGTACATGTACTTTTCATGCATAGAAACTACTTAAATTAAAATTCTACATATTGTATATAAATTATGTAATCTGTTTCCACATAATTGAGAGTATGGACAAATCTGGTAATATTGTGGTCGTGTATGCTTTTCACTAGTAGTTTTATCGATGTATAATATTCAGAATGTGAAATCTAAACGGAATAGTTTGACAGCATATTTGTTAAAAATTAATTTTCAGGAAGCCTTTTAACTTTATTGTCATTTTTTTTTTTAAGTATTAAAATGCAGCCTTAATTAATACATTATTTTGGAACTCTTAAAAGTAAAATTTTTATTGCGTGTTGAACAAATCTCGACTCCTTTTGCTAACTCTCCTAAATTAATTTTATAATACAATTTATTTTTTAAAAAACATCCTTGTTCTCAACAAACTCTGTTTCTAACTCTTGCAATAAAAGAAAGAATATAGACTATTTCCATGACAAATAAAAGTGCTGGTGTGCCCTGAATTAAAATTCCATATTGTATATTTTATACTGTTTGTTGTTACTTAGAGAAGCATTTTTTTTTCTTTAATGAAGTTTTTCGTGGAAGCGGTAACTTATTATTTATTGTGTATAAAATTAAGTTGGTGGTATNAAAAGAAAGAATATAGACTATTTCCATGACAAATAAAAGTGCTGGTGTGCCCTGAATTAAAATTCCATATTGTATATTTTATACTGTTTGTTGTTACTTAGAGAAGCATTTTTTTTCTTTAATGAAGTTTTTCGTGGAAGCGGTAACTTATTATTTATTGTGTATAAAATTAAGTTGGTGGTATATATTCATTAATTTTTTTTATGTTGATGCTTTGCATTTGGGTGCAGTTTGTCAAGTGTGATGGATTTGTAAACATTGCTGCCATCATGTAAACATTAAGGATTGCACCTTTAACAAGTCTGTAATGCCAAGAAGATGATGATGTGTCTGCAGAAGAAATGTGAAAAATAATATACTTCTCGGCTGCAAGATTTCATTAGGTCTTGGATGAAAAATTAATGGCAAACATCTCTTCTTGAGGAATACAGAATGTTGGCTCAAGTTGTGGCAAGATTGATGTTTGACAAAATTGTAATGAGCTAGGTATGAGTTCACATTTATGACCATGATTGGAATCATCCTTTTTTCTGCTCTTAAGCAGTGGATCCATTGTCATTTCACTTTGTTTAATTTGCCATACATTTTGCATCTTTATAAACTTTTTCATAACATTGTATAGAAAATTAGGTACTGCATTGTTTAACAGTGTAGGTACACATTTTTTGCAACAGACTGAGAGTTGTTCACATCAGTTAGTGAGCATTTAAATTTCTATTAATAATATTATTGTATTAGCAGTATTATTGATATTTAATCTCATTTGAATGAATAACTGGGATTGTTTTATAAAAGACTTAACTGTGTCAAAGCAGTGTTGCGACTTCAGTTGTGATCTCAATCATTTTTTCAAGTGTCAAATCACTTCTTATTTAATATAACTTTTGGCCACTTCTGTATTGGAAAATCTTGAACCCCAGTTATTTTAACAATTCTTAGTACATTTGTATTTTGTATTATAATACTATTGTGGCCCTGTGTGTGATGGTCCTATTCTGCATACAAAATGGCATAATCCTCATCATGGAGACTAGTTTATTACTTTTAATGGAGGAGTCTCTCTTGCAAGGTGTGGCAAAAAGTAAACTAGATTTTAGACTAAAATTAGGTCTTGGTCATGTTTTTGTAGCTCGTATATCTGCAATAAATAAATACCAAAAATAATTTCTTATCTACTTTGTTGCACTACAGTGTAAGTTTACTTTGTATAAGTGCCAGTAATAAGACATAAAGTACGTTCCTTACATTTCAATTGATTGAGAAAAAAAATTGAGGTGCTGGGTTATTTAGACTTAAAATGGATGTTTAGTGACGAATGTCTTTTCAAGATTTAATTGGGTATATATAGAAAAACTAACCACGTGCATAGCAAGAATTAAATTTGGCAATCTGATGTCATTGAGGAGAGAATTTGTTGGTTTTATCTAAAAACACTTTATATGTGGCAGGGTGGTGCCTACATGTAAAACTAGGTTTTGGAGATAATTTATATTGATCTCGTTGCTAGTTGTAGCTGTGTCAACATGTATGAAATTTTTAACATCTGTGTAAATTGCACAAGTAGTAAGGAATGCCTAAAGTAGTAAGGAAATCAAGTTATTATTTTTTTTTTACCCAAAGTTAGGGACATTTTTACTTTCTTGCCTCTTAATACCTCATTTGTCACTCACTTATGCACTGTTAATTTTCTTTTTGTTTTGTAGTAATATGTTTTATTGCTATGTGCAATGAGAGAGTGGTCCCAAAAGGGTTGCTCAATGGCTGCAGTAGGACTGCAAATTTATTTTTAATTTTCTTGAAGCAACTTAAATTAAGGTTTTTAGTTCATGCAGAAATTTGCTATTAAAATTAGTGTAACTGGAAAAGTGCAAGTTTAATAAAGGCTTTCTTATATCTTGGGATTTTTATGTTTGTTGCTACTAGTTTTCCATTTTTGTTACATTGTGTAAATTAACATGTCCATTGTAACATTATATGCCAGTGGTGGTAAAACAGTGATGCTGAGCCACTTGTAAAATTTCTTCTTACTTTTCTTGTTTTAATGTGAGTGCTGTGTTTGATGTGTACCTACAGTGTTGAACAATAAGGATGCCTCTCCCATTTGTTTAATTTTGTATGTTCTAGAATCGAGACATTTTTTGTTGTAAGTTGTGTATTACTCTTGTGTGTCCCCCCNAGTTATAATTTTAATGATTGTATACAAACAGTCCTATGTGCATAAATAATTTCACCAAGTGAATTTTAATTTTTTTTTGTACAGCAGTTCCTATTTTTTTTAATGTTTTGGCATAGTGTCTTTGTGTGGTTGCAGTACCAGTAGATCCTAATATTGATTTTTAAATAACTGTAATATTGAAAAGTAATAAAGTTCATGTGATATTTTCTGTTTTTTCTGGATTCCAGAATTGACAATGAAAAACGTGTATAAAAACATAAGAAATTTATTTCTTTACAATTGTTTTAAAAAGAAAAAAATATTTTATTCGAGGCATAATATTAATATAATGTTTATCATACTTTCATATTTTTAAGCTCTCTCTCAAGTAGGTTAGTTGAGAAGGTTTTAGTGAGCAAATTAAAATTTGGCCATTTTCCACTCAACTGAGGAACATTTGCAGTTTTCAACAGTCAGTTGTTTATTTGATCATCATAGAAAATTGGTCTTTTTGGGGGAGGGGGTAGCAGTGGCAGTTTCTTTAGCATTGCAGTTTGTTATGTTACTGCTACTCCTCTGAAGCAATTGTTATAACCAAGATTCTGTGCTAGGTGAACCAAAGTAATTTCAAAGAGAAATTATTTTTGGTGTTTCATTGCCTGAAGTAGGGTTTGCTTCAGGTCAGTGGGTGACTGAAGTCTCTTTCAGTATTAATTCAATACATTAAAATAAAACAGTAATGCATAATTTTAGTATTAATTGATATTTTCATTATAATCATCCAAGCAAGCACTTGAACTCCGAAGTAAGTTTTATTAAAACACTGAAAGTGTATTGCAGTTATATTATTTTTTATTTGTGTTAGTATATTTTTGGGATATTAAAATGCATCTTTCCTGCAACATGCTGGAAGTATGTTTATCTTTTAGCCATGTCTTCAGCAAATCATAATGAAACTGTTTCACACATTGGTCTCCTGAGCAGAGCCTAGTGATTTTCTTCATACACGTAAAGTTTTTTTGTTGAGGATATGGGAGGTGTCAAATGTGTTTAGATTCTGCACTTAAGAACATAAAAATTTTCTTCTTGTGAATTATGATGTTAATATTGCTATTTATTAGTTGATTATAAACATAATACCGACATTCTTGGAATTTGTTAATTTAAAGAACTGGAAGGTAGTTCAGTAACGATTAGCAGTTTCACCATTAAAAAAAAATTTTTTTTGGAAATTAATAATTAAATAGTTTTATCACTTCACCCCCTCCCTCTGCTTTATCGGTGATATGTGGTGTTATAAAATTATTTTATATTTCGAGCTGTTTTAATTTATTAGTAATATTTTTTGGTGTTTGAATGTGGATGCAAATTCATTCAAACATACCTTGTGGATCTGTATACACCAAAACATTTCTTTTTGAAACAAATATTCTTTCTTTTGCTCTACTGTTACTCAATAACTTTGCATTTTAACATCCCTCTATGTAAAAAATTTTATTTGTGCAGACTTTTACTCTTAAGCACAGATTCTTAAATCACCATAAATGTCATGGATACTTTTTTTTTTAATGCCATAACAAACTGGTACTCTTGCCATTTGAAAGCATAATTTCATAGTTGTAATTTTACTTTTCGTGGAATTTAAAATTGATACATGTGCATTTATTATTGTACCAGATGAATACTGAATTTTTTTTTTTTTTTCATTGCGAAATAATTTTTGCAAATCTGTTGACATTGCATAATGCCAGTTATAAACTTATGTTACTTGTCACAAAATCATTATGAAAACATTTGGTGTGGTTCATTATTGATATTTACATGTGTAAAGACTGCCCAATTTAAAGAAAATTAGTTGAATTGCATTTTTTTTTTTAAGGAGTTAAACATTTGTTAGTTTAGAATGATTTTGCATAATATTTATATTGTACACAATTAGGTATATATGGCTGGTCCCAGAATATAGTACAGTAGTTAGTATTTTTTAATTTTGCATCCAACAGAAAAATTTTGTAAAATTGTCAATTAATTAAACACAAATGTTATACAGGGTAAAATTACATTTAGTACGATTACATCTCACTGTACTTACTGTTTCAAGATTCGGCAATGTGCAATTTGTATATCAGCTTGTAAGCTTTTTTGATAAATGTTTTACAGTGGAAGTATTTTTTAAAAAGGAATGAGTATGTTATATATAATAGTATAAAATTGCATAAATGTAATTTTTTAATGTTTTTTCTTGTTGATTATTAAAAAAAAATTTTATATGTGTAGTTGCTGTTGAAATAAACAGATAGAATGTAGTGTGTATTTACTGTTACTGTTAGAACATCCATTCTTGTATTTATTTCTTTAGTTTATTATGCATTGCTTTTCTGTAGCTTGATTCATTTTTAAGTGCATATTTGAAGTTGCAAGTATGCATGTTCCAAGACTGTTAGGGCATGTTGATGTTTGCATTTTCATGATAGTTGTGTGCGTGATTTGCAGAAAGAATTTTAGTTATTAAGATTTGAGAATTCTGTAGAATGTAAATATTAGTAAATACTTGTGTAATATTTAGTGCAATCATTGCAAAAACAGCAGTGTTAAAGTTTGGCTGTCTAATTTATACTTTGAATATTTGAATAGAATCTCCATCATATGCTTCGAAATTTCGTACAACGTGAGGAAAGTGTTTGCAACTAAAATGTGGGGGAGGGAGAAAAATTGTCATTAAAATTAAATGCAGTACTTATTGACACAAAACCTTTCACACTTTTAATTTTTAAACATTTTTCTAATTGTACTGTGTAACCATTTTTTGCATTTGTTGTTATCGTAGTAAATTACAGATCACAATTATTTCACATCATGTGATTAGTAAATGGTTTGTGTTAAGTTGTGCATTTATTGCTAAACTCTTAATAGTCTAGTGCGTGCCTACTTCATGATTATTGTGCAAGTGTGCTGAGGTGAGACAGTGTTATATACACTGGCGAGAGAAGTAATTCTGACACATTTTGTTATCTGTTTAATACATGTCTCCAATGTCGGTGTTTAGTGTGACTTTTTTGTACAGAATGAAAGCTAAACACATGCATTAGTGTTGTACACTGTATCTGCTAATACATTTGTTGATCAGTATTGAATGTCGAAACCTACTGTCTTGCTTACAGTTGCAAACACAGTTCTGGAGGGCCATAATAAGTCATAAAATACCAGTGATGGATTCACATTTGATGCTAGATGTTTGGAATATTAATTTTATATTTCATGGTAAGAAATTGTAAACGAGTCATTCAATTTTTAATGAATGAAAACTTAATGTAATAAGTTAATTTTGCAGTTGTATTTTGTAAACATGTATGTTCATATTTTTTTAGAATTTTATATATTGTTATGCGTTCATTACAAATTCTTAAAAACTTCATGAGGTTATTTTTTTAGAACTTAAACCAACTGAACCCTTGGCAGTGACATTTAAGAATTACATTTTATGCGATGTAACGTTTTACTTTCGTTATAGTTCACGTTTTACACCTGTGACATGTCTACTTAAATAATTTATGGCTTTGTTTTAAATTCCCATTTTTAAGCGGTATATTAATCGGAAATTATTTGTGTACCCAACAAAGTTATATTACACAGAACTACAGTAGTCCACAATAACAAAATTATTGTATGTTTATTTCAATTTTTCATTTAAAATCATTAGCAAATTTTCAAAAAAAGAGTGCCTTTTAAAAGTTAAGACAACCCCATGCAAATACATAGATATTGTAATGCTTATGCACCATGTGCGTATTTTGAGTAAAACTTGAGTGATGGTAACCATTTGCAGGGGAAAACTGGACAAGTTGGAGTATTTTTTAGAATTTACAAAACAGTAAAACATTTGAAAATGTTTGTAATTTGTAGGGATTCCTGTGTAAATTTATATCATTAAAATATTAAATTAGAAAAATAATTTTTGGTGTCATTATTTATAGCATATTTCAGTAATGCGTATAGATGATTCATAATGATATTGTTGTACGTCGACTGTGTTTAAATAGTCTTTGGAGCTGAGTGGTGGGTTGTGAAAGAGACTGCAAGGATGGGCAGAAGAGTTGTATTTGTATATTGACTAATATTGAGCTGATACACGTTTTTACCAATATAAATATTTTCAGTATTTTCTGACCATTATCACTATTAATGAATACAGGTATCATGAAAGGCAAGTAAAGTGCAATGTTCGTATTTTCTCTACCCAAGTACGTGTAAAACTTCAAATCCTGATTTATTAAGTGTGGCATGACCACACTTCAAGAGAGTATTTATTAATTGAAGATACTAGAACTTGTTCACATTTGCCACTTGGCATTTTTTGTTGCGTATTCAAACTATTAGTTAAGATTATAAAACTACACATTTGTAAAAACTCTACAAAAAAATTTTGTATGTTCAGTTGATATATTAGCAACAAAATTGTATGGATTACTTTTTATGCATTCCCCATTATAAAACTTTATTGTCAAAAGAACACATTTATTTGAGCAAAAGAGAAGTGTTGAATAATATGGCATTACAAGCACACATGCACTCAGTGTGAGTATTCTCTGTTGATTTATTCAGAGCTGTGACTGCAAGTGATAGCACTCAGTGTGTTGCGATTACTATTACAGAATCGTAAACTTTTTTAATGTCACATAAAGGAACTGTATAGTTTCCAACTTGTACTAGTTCACATATCTTTGTTAAATAACTGTATTTAACTGAATTTGTGGTCTATATTACCATTTGCTTTGCATGCACTTTTTGTGGTTTTTGCTGTAGTGCTAAATAGTGTTGGATCCAAATTTTTTTTATAGCAGGCTAGCGTAAGAATGTTTTGAGAATGCTGTACTGAAATAAGCGTAACGAATTACGGCAGTGACGTGAAAATATTTTGCATTTGCCTAAAACAACAGCGCATGAACAAAACATTTTACAGACTGCCATAACCACATACATGGTTGTGCAATTTTTTTAATTTACCATGTGCAATTAAAAAATAAGTTTAAATTGAACCATTTTAAGGGTGCCGAAAGCATGAGCAAATTTTCAGGTAACGTTTCAAAATATCCTATACATAAAATATTATGTGTAGTTTCTGTTAACAACATAAAAGTACAGAAATTTAATACAAGTTTCCACCCTCCTGGGGAAAGACAACCTCAGTTTGGCAGCGTGGGTGAGGAGGGAAAGAGACATAGCAGGCAAGAGTAAGCTGAAAGATGTGAAAAAAAGACAGACAAAGATAAAGAATTTTTCATGAGAGAGAAAACTTCTGTTGGTGGATCATGTCTCACTTTACTTCTTCTTCTTCTTCACCCCACTCCCCCCTCCTGCACAAAGCTACATATGAAAACAGTTATGCCCACTTCGATCCCCTCTTGCCTCTTTCCAACAGGTTGAAGATAATGTAGACGTGCTTGGGGAAAAATTACACACTTAGCTGCCTTGAAATGACAGAAGTTGCACCACTCTTTCTCCAGTGTTGCAATCTAGGAACATGTAAGAAGATGGCAGTATTAGTAAAAGAGTGGCTCACAGCCCCATGTTTATAGGTGCTGGGTGCACACGTGTTCTAAGGGCAACAAAAGCAAGCTAGTCACAAAGGCAAGCTGGGCTGCTAAGTATAAAAACTTTGTGTTTGTGTGAGAGAGAGAGAGAGATATGGGTGAGTTAGATTCTTACAGCTATGAGTCGAGTCAAGTTGTATGAGACTTGTCAAGTTAAGTTCATTATAAAATTTTTGAGTTAAATCAGAGTTTGTGTCATAAATGTAAATATGTATTATATGTACATCAGTATAATGCTTGCACCTTCTAACCCCTACGCCCCATATAGTCACGATTTACCAAGAAAAAGTTTGGGGCTAGTTGCTACCAATAAGAATAATCCTTTGTCTGATTAAGTGATTCACTGTGCTATTTTTTCCCCTCCCGCCGACAAGTGAATGACTGTGGTAGGAACGGTAATGTCAGCTTCATATTTCTGACAGAAACAAAGTAAGATAATTGTTACAGGAGTGAAATGGGTAGCTTTAAGTAAGGCTAATCAGTGAGCATTCTGCCAGGTGAGTGGACTACCAATTTAAAAGAAATATATATTTATAGTACAGTATATACAGTATGGTACTTGAACTTCTTGAGGTCACCAACAATAAATCTCTTGAAAAGTGCATATACTGATGTTTTGTACAGTGTCCATATCCATTTGCCTTTATGATGGCAGTTCCGGCGCACGGGTAAGGTTGTGTTACCATCTTTTGTCCAGGGATTAGTCCACTTCCATCACTGCCTAAATGGAATGTTTATGCTTTTAGTGTAAATTTTCATGAAATTTTGTATATGTGAATAGGACTTTGGTATACACTGTATTTCTTCCTCAGTTTTTGCAGAAAATCAGAAATACTGACTATGGATCTGTTAACAAAATTGGTTGTAGATATAAGCAAAGCATTAAGCAAACAACCATAGGCAATCATCTGCGAACGCTTCTCAATCTTGTTGCCTGAATATTAGCTTGTGTGTCGTGCATCATCGGGTTTTATTGCAACAGAATATACCAAACATCATAAACATCAACAGTGTGTCAATGCGTTTAGCAGATTTATTGTTTTCGTTCCGGTCAACATTAGTGGTGTAGCAATGTAAATGTATTGATTCGCGAGGTGCTAAAGGTGATTGTTAGGTGTGAATATTCGTTTCTTTATAACCTAAAAACACTGTGACTCTACTTGCATGTTTGGTAACTCAATGCCTGCTGGAAAAAACTAGACTATTTTTTTAGTTTCGACCCAACACTAGTGTGTGTGTGTGTACCAAACGCGCACATGCCTGCATGCACACATGGGTGCGTGTACACACACACACCTCATACCTAACACCGTTGTAGAATTCACATTTGTTGCAGCTGCCTATTGTCAAAGATCCTTCTGCTGCTCTCTGTTGTTTACCTCCCATAATTCCTGTGCCTGTCTGCTACTGGTACTGCTGAGTTGCAAGGTTGCCAGGGTGGCTGCTGTTTGTGGGGCACACAATCTGCATATGACACTGCCACACCCATCCGTCCATGGAGGGTCTGGGTCTCCAGATGTTCCTCTCTAAACTCTGTACCCCTGGCACTATTCTGTGCCTGTGAAGCCTGGGAGGGTTTTTGCGTACCGCACTCCTCCACCCGGTTCAATAGTTAAAGGGGGAAGTGCACATGGCATCGATCTGTTCCTCATATTTTGGCAGGTTCTCCCTATTTACCCCTACCCCTTAAGAGGGATGCACCTCCTGGAAGGCTCCGCAGTTGGATGCACCAGAGT
The DNA here is from genome assembly GCA_002778355.1 of Clitarchus hookeri. Classification (NCBI taxonomy): domain Eukaryota; kingdom Metazoa; phylum Arthropoda; class Insecta; order Phasmatodea; family Phasmatidae; genus Clitarchus; species Clitarchus hookeri. The sequence continues at coordinate 58,600 of NQII01005882.1, read as the reverse complement.
ACGTGGTGGAATGTTCTGGTGTCGGTCTACTGTCCTGCTGTTAAGGCTTCCGCCTACCTGACACTCGAATTGCGTGTGTTAGTAATTCACATTTTTATGTGAAACTATTAAACGTGGAACCAGTGTGGTGATTTACGAAAAGAACACACACTTCAGATGAAGGTTGTTGAGTGCTTCCAAGATGCCATGCACATAAGAAACATTATTTCAGAATACTTCAAAATTGCTAAAAACTGCTTTTTCATAGTACTGTATTTCAAAATATATGCTTCAGTTACATACAAAACTACTCAAGGGCCCTGCACTTATCCTTCTTACAGAGTTCTCATCAATAAAATAATAGGGTCAGAGCTGAAAGTCTCACGCAAAGCGATGAGAACACTGCACACCAGTCGAGAGCCTTGCACTTAGCGGTGATGATGCGCGTTGCAATCTCACCCTTATCGCTTCTGCACTTCTTAGCCTCAAACTCTGAGAAAAGTGCTAAGTAGGCAGGATCCTTAACCCAGAGTATACAGGGAGCTGCTGTGTTCCTCTGTATACTCCCTAGCGTAACATCCCTACATGGCATGCCCTTCGCTACCGCAGGAAAGCTAGTTAACATCAATATAATGGATAACTGATTACACACAGACTTATTATTGGACACCCTGGCCCTAGCCACCCTATGCAGCGGAGAACTATACTGTTTTGAGTGATACACTTGGTAAGGTTTGCAAAACCATATTTTCTCGCTTCTACCCTTCATCTTTTATTTCCTCACATGCAACGTAACAGTATTGATACAAATCAGGTGCAAATGAATATCTATGCCAGCAGATAAGAGATAATGCTTTGTAATATTGATGCTGCCAGCGCATGAGTGCACTCCATCTCTCTTGCTCAGAGCGTAATGCTGAAAGTTTGGGTATCCAATCCTTATGACTGGCAGTGCCATGCCATTAGGAGATAATGTTACCACATCAGCCCAGTCCCCAAGCGATGGGACATCGTCCAACGTGATTACACAACAATATATACAGTACACATAAATACAGAATAATGACAGTTCACTGCTTTTTTAAGCTGTTTTAAAGAGAGGTTTCTTCAGGCTATGCAAAATAAATTATGGCTGCAGGAATGATGCACTAAGGTTTCACTGTACATGCACATGCCTGACTGGACCTGCATTACACAGGTGCTAACATTGTTTATTCATATTTATGCATTCTGTTGGTCTTTGTGGATAATGTTTTGACATAGTAGCCATTATTCACAGAGTTTTTTTCCGTATTGGAAGATAACTTTTTAAATGTGTGGAATTTTTATGCCAAATAATTAAGATGAAAGTTCAGAAAGTTATTCATTTTTGTAAACTTAAATATTGTGATTTAAGCAATTTGGAATTAACTCTGAATTTTTCAAGGAAGTACAGTACTGTATTCAGTTTGTTTTGCATTACCATACAAACTATGATTAAAAGAAAGAAACACGTTTCTCTGTCCCGCCTCCCTTCCTCCAAGCACTTGAGGGAAAATGGGAATTTATATTGTGAGTATTGTACAGCTAGCAATTATTACTTTGTTAAAAGTGAAATGTTGCTGAAATTTAAATGTATGTTATGCATTTGATAAAAAATGCTGCCCTGCTGTTTTACAATACATGCACACACACACAGAGAGAGGGCGTTGAAAGTCAACCTCGTACAAAATAGTTGTCCAAAAGTTGTTTTAAACTGTTCTACATTTTAAAACATGAATGTGTGTACTTATTTATGCGCATTAGAAGTTACACTTTTTTGGCATGACTAAAATGAAATTTTATTACGTATGCAAATAATTTATGTAAGTAGGAAAATGATAAAATGACTGAAGGAAGACATTAAATACAATTAATAAAGGTTTGATTAAAGAACATAATTAAATACTTACAAAAATTAACCTCAAATACTTGGAAACACCAATTTTTGTCACAAACAAATTTTTCATAGCACAATGCAAGTAAAGTGAATTAATAAGATATATATATATATTCACAATGAATTACTAATACAAATGAAATGTTTTTCAATTTGCTTATTACATGAACTGATTTNTTAATACTTACAAAAATTAACCTCAAATACTTGGAAACACCAATTTTTGTCACAAACAAATTTTTCATAGCACAATGCAAGTAAAGTGAATTAATAAGATATATATATATATATTCACAATGAATTACTAATACAAATGAAATGTTTTTCAATTTGCTTATTACATGAACTGATTTTCTGTCGGTTTTAAATATAACCATGTCCTATGTTGTGTTCTCTTTCTCCCCCCATTCAAACACACATGCACATGTGCCTTCCCACTTTGTATATGACATGATCATTAGTTTCTTCCTGTTAAAAAAGGAACATAGTATAGTATGTAGTTAAGACAAGCCAAATGCTACTGTACTTATCTGTATATTAAAAAAAAAATTGTAAGTTTTGTCTTTGAAGTTAAAACTCTTGTCAAAAAATAAGGTGGTTAAAGGATAAAAAATGGCTGAAAGGAAAAAGTAACTAGGGCCTCAAAAGTGCTCACTTTACCATGAACAGCCATAAAGAGGCTATGGGGGTGATGCAGATAGTGTGTTTGCCTTCCACCAATGCAAACTGGGTTTGATTCCCAGTGGAGTCACTCCCAAATTTTTATACTTGGGAATTATGCCGGACAATGTTGCTAGTCAGAATGTTTTCTCGGGGATCTCCTGTTTTTCCCATCCTTGCATTCTAGCTCTTCTCACCTCGTTTCACTTTCATCAGTTAAGAGCCACCCAAACATCTCCACTGCACTTATATATTAATTAAATTAGCACCTAATTTTATCTTTGTGGCTATAACTTTCTATGTACAACTGTTGTAAGATAGTGTAAAATTTAATTGATCTATAATGTGGCTAAATTAAGCAGTAACAACTTTGAATCAAGATATCTGGTTGTAATATTTGAGGTGTAATGTGTTAGACACATGAAGCTGTTGCTATATTCAATTAGTCTTGCTTCTGCAGTTGTTACCTAGTGACCAGTCAAAGGCAAACAAATTCCGGTCTGTTTTATGTAGGATTCACGTGGCAAGCTCTGTTGTATAAGCTCTGCAGGTTGTCGTACTAGGTAAAGGAGTTTATTCTCCAAGACTTTAATGCAGAGATGCATTTATTTCCCTCACCAGTGCAAGATAAATCTTCAGTAGTTTATTCCCAGAACTTTGATGAGCAGGACGACATCCTAGTGTCCATGTAATGTTAATTTTCCTTTCATTCGTTTGTGGGGGAGCTCTGTTACCCCAGCCTTTCGGTTACTACTGGCGAGAAATGCAAGTTGAATATTTGTGGAAATAACCACCATGTGATTTTTCCCTATAAACACAGGTTATCTGTTGGAGCCACTGAGTTCACATGGCTACATAACATGATGTGTGAACGAGCCAAGTGACCAGACACTTTATTACTCTACCTTCAGAGTCACAAACTTTCTTGCAATTACACAATATATTCCAACTAAAGGTAGCACTTCTGTAATTATTTGCTGTCTCTTACTGCCAACAAATGTTGTACAGGTTATATTCCTAAATATGTTGCACATAACTTGCAATCTCACCGTATGACCCTGATTGGATATTTTGGGATAGCACACTGTGAACATACAGTTTTCAAGTAGGGTGATGTGTTTACTTGCTGTGATAAATTAATAAATTAATATTCCATAGCAAGTCATATAAGGTATAAAAAAATTTACATTTGTCATTTATACTTATGTGAGCTCCTGGATAATGAAATTGTTTTGGTTGATAAATCATACATATAACTTTAGGGAGCTGACTATTGTCTTCTGGTATAGTATTTAGAAAGAAGTAAATTTTTGTGGCTAGTTATACTGTTCAGTTTTTGTCTCTTTCCTTTCACTCTCTTTTTGAATACCATCACCTGACAGGTAGGCCAACTATTGCTGGAACTACTTTCCTGCAATAGTTTTTGCTACGAGCGCGGCCATCACAGCTGAGCAGATTACAGTATAGTATCACACATTTTAGGGTCTTGAAGTCAGGTACTTAATTTTGAGTGGGTTGTTGATGTCCCTTTACAGTTGTTAGGATCTCATCTCCTTCCTCCAGGGTAGGGCCCATCTGTGTTGAAGGTGCTCTCCTGTAGGAGTACGTCCCCAGTCCCAATGTCCTTGCATCTCAGCCTTGACTCAGAAGTACTCACCATATCTGTTCTACAGCCTGGCAGGAGAAGTACCATCTGTTGATGTGTTTTCTTGATGAACAGCTAGGTTCATCTGGCCTTTTAGCCACATTGGGCCTCTGTCAGTGAGGGCTTTTGAGTTTGTCATTGGTCCATCTCTAGGGAATGACTCCCCTAGTTCGGACTCTCCACTTTTTTTTTGTTAGGTTTGCAGGCTTGTTTGCTTGCTGTCCCCGGAGTTGTTTTGGGCTGCTCACGTCCGGGACCGTAATGAAGGGGCGGTGGTGACATGCAACTTAAATGTGACATTCACCTACTTGGCCCTGGGATGGGAAGTTATTCACCATAGCTCTACAGTGTCTTCTCACATCTCTTTTCTTAGCATCCTGCTTGATTAGTTATCTTGCTGATACAGCCCACAACAGTTGCTTACACCCTAAGAAGTCCACTTGACCCCACTGCTAGGAAATGCAATAGTCAGCCTCAGTATTATCCCACATACACTGTATTGATTTGATCCTGGCCAGACAGCCAGTCGTGAGTAGTGACATAGCTAGTATCTGTGGTTTCTTTTGCAGCATCTTGCATGGGCTACTTTGCAATGAGCATTTTGAATAGCCCCATTTGCAGGAATTGTATGATTGAAATAGTATACTTTACAATGGAAACTACTGTGACCCAGTATTTTGTTTCAATCATTAATATCCAGTCTGCAGTTTCACATCTTAGGGTGACCAGTTGCTTTGCAGTTTCCACATTAGCCTAGTGTGTGTTAAGCCAGACCTCTGCCATAATGCCATACGACCTGCGTTCAGATGAGCTCAAGGGTTACATTCATCTCCCAACTAGACTAAAAGGTCTGTTCTCTGATTTTTCTGATTCTTGGAGTGGTCACTGTTAATCTTGCTACAAGCAGTTGAGACTATTAACAAGGCATATGGATGTTTGGAGCTATCATAATTTGTACTTGTAGCCCTAAATCTCTCCTATGGACTGCCTAATTCAGAGGTTTTGAATCTGAGTATTTGGAAACGCAAAGATATCTTTTTGATAGTGAGTTTTGAAGACCTTCAACGTTTCTGTCTGAAATTTGGCCTATAAAGTACTATTCTGTTAACAAGGAAGTAGTCATTCTTTGTAATGTGGGGATCACTTTTTTTTCATTTGCAGAGCTGCAATTTACTTTTTTTGTGCTATGACACCTCTTGAGTTGGTGGCAGTATGGGCTCTGAGGTTGTCTGGCATCGAACCTACTGCAGGTAGTCAGATTAATTTCTAAGTGCCAGTTGCCTTGACTCTGGTTAGAGTCCTCACTGGAGTTTTCTCACTGGGCTAAACTATCTCCTGAAGGAAGTTCTTGTTGGATTCTGTCCTGCTCATTGTCTCTGCTTATGGCTTCAGGCTGGTCTGCCTTACAATAGTCTTGTGGTCATGATCTGACTTAAATGTCTATTTTCGTTCTCTCCTGAGACTGGAGTAAGGCATGGTTAGATGTTTGGGGAGAGTTAAAGGATGAGGTGGTAGGTTAGGGGTCTACAAGGTACTGAATTAGGGGTGCAGAGGAGGTTCTAGATGTTTGGTTTTGTAGTTTACTACACTCCCTTCATCTGTGGCGAAGTCGGTAGGATATGTTCTCCACGTCATCCCATGCTCCGTCTCCGGCAGATCGAGACGAGATGAATAACAGAGATTGGGGAGTTGGGTTTGATATCCTTCCCACCCCCGGGTGTGCCTGGCAGATCAAGATGCAGTGTATAGAACAGAGGTTGTTGAGTAGAGAAGCATGACTCCGGTTCCCCTTTGGTGTTGCGAGTGTTGGCTGCCAGGTATCATGCTCGAAAGCATTGTCCGAATGGCCAGCGGTCAGACCAGGACAGCCTGCATGGCCACTGCACCAGGCAGCTGATGGGGCAGTGAACTCCTGCTCTTTACTGTCTTGGATCCCTACTTTGTTTTCCTTTTCCTCCCTTTCTTCGGGTACCGCCTGATATGGTTGGTTGTGGTAAATAAAAATTGGGAGTGAGAACAGTGGTAAACAATGATTATACGTAACAGGGTTTGAACTGCACTCTTGCTACTTGCAATAACGTACACAAAATTATGGTTGAGACAGATTTACTGCCCCCAAGGCCAAACGCACAGTACGAGTGTCTAGTTGGTACACAAATGTAATTAATAACTCTGCTCCCTATGGCTATCTAATACATGGTGTGGTGTATACTGGGGTGGTGTGGTGAGCATGGCAGCTGAGAACTGTGAAGGAGTGCAGGCCAGCTCAGCATTGTTACTGCTGGATTCTTTAGGCGAAGGCTTCCAGGCTTCTCAAAAGGTAGAGAAAGCTCTGAAAGTGAAACTTTAAAAAATAAAAGTTAAAAATGTTATGTTTTAAGTAAAACCTGTGTGGCAGTGACCAAACAGAACAGGCTAGTCTGTGTTGTTGGCAGGGTACCATTATTTACAATAATTTACGCATAATTATTATTAAAAAGGCATGTGTATGCACATGTTTATAATTGTAATTGTTCCCAAATATAAGTGCCTCTGCTAGAAAATGTCTGCTTTGAAGTATGATCTGCTTAAATATGGTTATGTTATGAGGTTAGTTTAGGAACAAAAGTAAACAGGACAGGCTTGACGCAAGTTTTCATTGGCTGGACTTGAGAATTTTCTGGTGAATTGTAAATCGTAAATCCAGAAGATGTAGTTCCGTGTGCGAAAATCGCTGTTGCTTTATAGTTCTTTATGCTTAACCAAATAAGTTTTTTTTTGTAAAATAGAGGTGAATGTTGTGATTTGAAGACGAAATATAGTCTTGTAGTGAGAGTGTTCTTCTATGAATGTGCTTTCTGTAACCAAATTATTATCTGTTGGCATATATATAAAAAATAAANTGTAAAATAGAGGTGAATGTTGTGATTTGAAGACGAAATATAGTCTCGTAGTGAGAGTGTTCTTCTATGAATGTGCTTTCTGTAACCAAATTATTATCTGTTGGCATATATATAAAAAATAAACACAATTTGTTTACTATAAAAAAAAATTGTAGTTTTTTTGAGAATATTTATATTTTTTTGCTTGCTGTTCAAGAACGTGGTATTTCTTGAAGTTCGGGATCTCGCACAACCCTATTTATAACTTGGTGTTATCTGATCACAATAAAAAATTGGTGGAAATTAAATTATTTCGGTATGTCGGTAGAGATCGGATTCAGTATTGTAAAATCTGTAGGGTTTGCAACAATGCTGGAGANTCGGTATGTCGGTAGAGATCGGATTCAGTATTGTAAAATCTGTAGGGTTTGCAACAATGCTGGAGACAAAACTGTATTTTTTGGGCCGCAGCTGTATGAGCCAGGGGTGCGTAAGGTTGTCTGTTAGCACGGCCATCCCAACTTTGCCACAGTGATGCAGCTAGGCTGTGGCAGTGGGTGGCCTGTCTAGCCAGCTCTACATGCGTTCAGGGAAGTAGGCTAGTGCTAAAAGTATTGTGCTCACGTAGGGGAAATACTCCCTCGCCTATCCTTCCGTGGTAGGCTTCACTGACGTCGGGTAGAGATGCAAGGNCGGGATCTCGCACAACCCTATTTATAACTTGGTGTTATCTGATCACAATAAAAAATTGGTGGAAATTAAATTATTTTGGTATGTCGGTAGAGATCGGATTCAGTATTGTAAAATCTGTAGGGTTTGCAACAATGCTGGAGACAAAACTGTATTTTTTGGGCCGCAGCTGTATGAGCCAGGGGTGCTTAAGGTTGTCTGTTAGCACGGCCATCCCAACTTTGCCACAGTGATGCAGCTAGGCTGTGGCAGTGGGTGGCCTGTCTAGCCAGCTCTACATGCGTTCAGGGAAGTAGGCTAGTGCTAAAAGTATTGTGCTCACGTAGGGGAAATACTCCCTCGCCTATCCTTCCGTGGTAGGCTTCACTGACGTCGGGTAGAGATGCAAGGTTGACAAGGAGATATCAGCAGCGGGGTTAATTCACGAGTGCGACATACGTATACTAAATAAACATTATCTTCAAAATTAATTATAAATTTTGGCAAGTCATTTCATATCATTAGTTTTGCTCAATGATGGTTTTAAGAAATGAATCGAAAATGTTACAACCGCAAAGAAGTAAATCAAGATTGTGGCCATTAGTCATTCAGTAATGTTTGCAAACAAATAGTTTTGGCAGGGGAAGGCGAGAGAAAATTTTTGGGTTAACATGGCAAAAGTGACTGTTTGTATATTTAAATCAGGAATAGGTGTTGTTGTCATNCTTCAAAATTAATTATAAATTTTGGCAAGTCATTTCATATCATTAGTTTTGCTCAATGATGGTTTTAAGAAATGAAACGAAAATGTTACAACCACAAAGTAGTAAATCAAGATTGTGGCCATTAATCATTCAGTAATGTTTGCAAACACATAGTTTTGGCAGGGGAAGGGGAGAGAAAATTTTTGGGTTAACATGGCAAAAGTGACTGTTTGTATATTTAAATCAGGAATAGGTGTTGTTGTCATANGAGAGAAAATTTTTGGGTTAACATGGCAAAAGTGACTGTTTGTATATTTAAATCAGGAATAGGTGTTGTTGTCATAATATATAAAGGTAGTTTTAGGGAAGAAGTAGCCATGTGTAGCTGTGGAGTGGAGCAGTGGTATTGCTTCAACAAAAATTACATTTGTTAGGATAATATGAAACATAAACAGTTACGTAGTTTTATAAAATTCAATAAATAAATTCCATAAAAGTTCTTTCTGTGGGAGCTAAAATATAATCACAATGCTATGTGACTTGCATCGTATCTAGTATGATACAAAAATAATTTAAAATTTAGGAATTGTAACAAAACCTTTATTTTATGAAAATATTCAGGATGTTTGTGTAATAATGAATTTATTTATACTTTTAGTGTAGGGTCACATTTTACTTTAGTTTTGATTTTCTGACTTTCAGGTTATACAGAAATTTCTTTTGTATGTACATAATTACTTTGCTTTCTTTTTTTCGCCAGTAAAATGNCTGACTTTCAGGTTATACAGAAATTTCTTTTGTATGTACATAATTACTTTGCTTTCTTTTTTTCGCCAGTAAAATGTCGGGGAATCAATGTTTGGAATTAATTACTATTGTAGGAGGACTCAAATTAAAAATAAAGTTTTGAGAAAAACTATAAATTGTAATGTTGGGGAAAACATGGACATTTATAGTGTGTGTGTGTTTATTACCAATCGCATCTTTTAAAATTGGTTTGAAATGTGGTGTTTTTGGGAGACTATAGAACATGATCCTATTAGAGAATGATTGTCAGTTTGATGTTAGTTTCGGGAATTAATTACAGTATTGAGATGGGGTGTGAGTTGTAACACACAGTATTTTTGAAGTTTTAAATACTATGATTAGTGAATCATTAATTTATTTTGTTGAACAATAAATCTATATAGCTGTTTGTACAGTCTTTGAAANTATACTATGATTAGTGAATCATTAATTTATTTTGTTGAACAATAAATCTATATAGCTGTTTGTACAGTCTTTGAAAACCTGGAATACACAGATGACACTCTAATTTGTCTGGTTTTGTCCTAGAAATGAAATTATATTGCTGCATAAGTATGATTGTCATATTGAACACAAATTGATTAGTATAAATCCCCATTGTCCACTGAATGTTATTTTCATTTTGCATGAGTGCTTTTATTTCTGAAACTGATGAAAGATTATGATTTTATTCAAGAGTGCAGAAGTTTTTCATTCTTAATAATTGCTCTGTCTTGTTGTGTTTTATCTTGTGTTCTCTGTGATTGGGTATTAGAAGTTATCAGACGTCGGGAGGTTCGCCTTCCGGCGGCCATGTTGTGGCAGTCCTGATCGGGTAGTGACAGACAGGCATGTTGCACGGGGCCCACACCTCTTTGTCGAACTGAGGTAGTGTACTTAGTTAAACTGTTTTCGGACCTTTTATTATCGACTTTATTATATTTCGAGCACACTTTCATGAATGCCACTTAGGGTTAAAGGTAATTTGTATTTCTGTAAGGGTATTTGTGTCGGCACCACGTGGTGGACGATGTTGATTGTGTTACGATCATTTCTACGCACAATCTAGGTCAGAGACTGCTGGTACGGCTGACAACGAAATGTACCATGTGGTGATCGTTATGTATATGTAGTGCCTTGAAGACGGAGCTAATAAAGTCCTGTAATCATCATACTCAGTGTCAATATTTCCTTATTTCCAAAACTATCCAGGCGTGCAGTGTGGTCAACAACACCGCGATGAATATCGGTGTGTGCGCAGCCGCCAGTACAGGGCGAATTGCGGTCGCTAAGACCTCGCCGGCTGCCTGTGCCCAATCTCTTGGTAGGGACATCTAGAGCCCGTCGGAGGCGTTCTAACTGGCGTAGGGTAATTCAAACTAAATACAATTGCAGTCGGCAAGGGCCTGTTTAGCCTGTTTACCGCAGTTCGCATCCTCCGGAAGGCAACAGTCTTCTACTCACCCTGTGTGTGTAACTGGAATTTGTTGCTCATAACTGTGATGTCCAATTCCATCCAGCATGCAACTGTTTTCTAAGTGTTTCCACATTGAATTTGCCTTAAAGACAAGCATATAGATGTGTATTCAAAGCTGTAGTAGTGTGTTAGCATAGATGATTGTACAGTGGACTTGGGTTAGACAGACTGTGACCTCTTTGTTCATATCTGGTATTACTGGAATTGTTCATGCTGTTTATATATTAAGTGAAATAAGTAGTTAAATAAGTGTATTTCCCATTGTTTTCTGGCAGGATTGGTATGTTTAGAAGGTATTTGTGTGGTGGTATTTTAACCTATAGTTTTATAGTCTTTAATGTAAGTCAACTCTGCCCTGTAAACATTAATGTAATCATTCCATTTTTATTTTTTTCTTCATAAAAGGAGTGACAGTTTATTTTTAATGTTTACGTCTTTGTAATAATTGTAAATAAATGCTTACCTGTTAAAAAAAAATGTGGTGTTTTTTTTTTTAATGTAGCTATTATAAATATTTTATGGTTGTAAATGTTGTGCAAAACAGGTGCACAATTCGAATTGTGTGTACCATAAAGAGGCTTATTGTTCAGTGGTTTATTTTTGTAGGAAGTAAAAAGAAAACTGCAAAGGTACAAATAAGGAATAGAAAAAATTCACAAAATTTTGTAATTTTCTTGTTATAAACTGATAAGCAGAATCCTGTTATAACATTTCTCAAGGGGTCCAAGAAATTTCAGCCTTATAAGAGGGTAATTTTGTATTTAAAAACATGTTTGTGGACCAAGAGAAGGTAACTTATTGAGCAGGAAAATTTGAGGGAATGTTATAACAGGGTTCCACTGTAGTCTTTTACTTCATTGCACATATAGTTTCAATATTATTTTTCTTATAATAGTCCATGTCCTATCTGAAGTGTAATGTAACTTGAAGCAAAAGTGATGTAAATCTGTAATTTTAAGTAAAACATAAATTCAGGTTTGTGTAATAATACACACTGAAACGAGCAAGGACAGCGGCATGAAGTACAGGACTCACTGTTCTGTTGCTCTGGTTATTCTGTGTCAGCAGTGATGATGCACCGGTATGTAGCCAGTTGCACATAGTCTACTGGCATTGGCCAATCTGGTATGTAGTCTGTCGTGGATGCTAATAATAGTCTACCTTGAAGTTGGGAAGGGCGACCAGCCACGGCTCTCTTCTGGGTCATGGCAGGGTTGTTCCGCTTCCATTATCTCCCTCGGATGTATGTTCCTGGGCTGGAAGAAGCTGCTAATGGTGGCCAAATGCTGGTGAGACAGACCTGGCCCTTTGATATTGAGTGGCCTTCATTGCCATCTTATTGTCTTTGTTGAAAACACTTGCACCAATACAGATTTAGTTCTAATTTAGAATTATATGCATTCAGTAACACAGTTTTTTTTTATGTATTCTTAGAATTCAATTGCAGTTTTTTTAGTTATCACAATTCATTAAAAATTTTAGGTTATTAACAAATGAATTGGATATCCAGCATGTGTGGAAACTCATCCAAAATATTTTGGGAGGTGATTCTTTGTGACAAATGAGGTAGACGTATGCAATATAACTTATAGGCTCAATTGCAAAGGAGACATACACCCTTGAAAATCAAATTTTTAAAATAAGAATTTTTTTACAAAATATGAGAAAAGCATAACATTAAACTATGATTGTCTGGATAATGTTTAGTGTTAAAAAGGTTTTCAACCTATGAAAAAACTGGTGTTAAGACCTACTGTCTTCATAAAAGTAGCAGGGGTAGCCCCCTCTTATTTTATAAAATTGTTTTGCCTTCAGGTTTTATGGAATTCTAATGCCATCTTTTTGAGCAGTATGCCCTACTTATCAAAAATTGTTGTCTTTTTTCAAGTGCCGAGGACCCACAGTTTCCATTTGAAACACACAAAGTTTTCAGCAGCAATTATACAATGGCTGGTATGTAGACAATACCTCTACAACCTTCGTGAAATAACACATGCTTTTCACCAGAAACAAATACCGTCAGTGACAAAATTAATAGTTTTATTACTGCAGGTCAATGAATGTAGGGTACATGGTGTCTACAGCAGGTGTTTGAAATATCCACCAGCATTATCTGTGCATAGGGTATAGCATTGTATCATAGACTAGTGTGCAGCGACCAGCATACGAGGACTATCCTTTACTTTACCAATGGCAGTAATAATCTTCCCCGTAAGCTGCTCCACAGTGGTTACAGATGTCTGGTAAACCTGTTCCTTCACATGGCCCCGTAGAAAATAATCAATGGGGTTCTAAGTCTGGCGATCTTGATGGCCATGCTGCAGGACCTGCGTGACTAATGCACCTTCCTGGATACTTTGTGTTAAGGTACTGTCACACATTCTATCCAAAGTGATGCAGGGTGCCCTCTTGCTGTTACCACATTGCTTGGCAGATGGCCAGTGGAACTTCTTCTAATAGCAATGGGAAGCGTTTTTCGCAAGAACATACTGTACATCTGGGAATCCAGGGTACATGTATGTTCCAGTGATATGCGTTTCAATAATACCAGTCCAGATGTTAACCAAGAACTTTTGTTGGTGGCTGTGCATTACTCTGGCATGAGGATTGGTATTGTTAAAAGTTGCTATGAGTATCAAAGTTTGCAAGGGCACGTAATGAGGCAGAGTAGGCTGTTAGGCGATGTGTCTGTGATTCTCAGAACTACCAGGCACCTTACTGTCTGGTCTACGTTTATGAGAGGGTAGGAAGGAGCAGAGCGAGATAAAGGATGGTAAATTCGGTCTTAGCCATGCCTCCGAAAAGAGGTAATCATTACCGCCGTAGCCGGCGGTGATAAACAAATTGACGTGTCCAAACGTGATAACGTTCCTCCTTCCACAATAACATCAACTCTGAAGAACAAGGACAAGATCGCCTCCCAGACATCGGATAGCAAAGTAAAGTGCTTTAAGACTGGTGAGTATCCACAACTAGAAGAGAATTTTAAAAAGTGGTTTGCGCAAGCACGGAATTCGAATGTACCAGTTGGAGGAAACATTTTAAGAGAAATAGCAAAAGTTTTCGCAGAAAAAAATGGCAATTAAAGACTTTCGTGCAAGTGACGGTTGGTTTGATAGGTTTAAAAAAAGGCACAGCATAAAATTGAAGAAGCTTAGTGGGGAAAGTGCGAGTGTATCGGCCGACGTTTGTTCTGAGTGGAAAGACGAATTGGGAGAAATAATTGATTCTTATGAGCCCAACAACATTTTTAATGCCGATGAGACGGGGTTATTTTATAAGTATCTCCCCGACCGATAAATGTGTTTTAAGGAAGAAAAGTGTCATGGTGGAAAAAAATAGTAAAGAACGTGTAACCATATTGTTGGCCGCCAACATGGATGGATTTGAGAAATTAAGACCGCTCATGATAGGCAAATCAGCCAAACCAAGATGTTTTAAAAATATAAAAACTTTTCCGATGACCTATTGTGAAAACAAAAAAGCGTGGATACGATCAGTGAATGCTAATATGGAGAGAAGGCAGCGAAAAATTCTGCTTTTCATTGATAATTGTACGGCCCACAACAAAACCCCGCCGCTCAGTCATGTTAATGTTGTGTTTTTGCCTGCCAACACTTCTTCTAAGCTGCAGCCTCTAGACCAGGGCATAATTAAAACGTTTAAAACCTTTTACCGCAAGGAAGTAGTGATGCAACTCCTTGACAGCATCGAGGATGGGGAGGATCATAAAATCACTATTTTCAGCCATGAACATTGCTCACAAGGCGTGGAAAAGTGTTAGCGAAAGCACAATAAAAAATGGCTTTCGTGCTGTGGATTCACGAAGGTGGAACTTTGAACAGCAGTTACTGAACAAGACAGAATTCCCTGTGAATTGGAATCGTCTTCCTCAAAATGAAGAAAATTCTATAACGTTTGAAGATTTCGTCCATTTTGACGATGGCCTAGCGGTAGCGGGGATTCTAACTGATGATGAAATTTTGGCTCCATCTCAGGACATTGATGGTGAAGGTGATGACGAAGATGATGTGCTGACAATTACACCTAAAGTGGCTAAACAATACATAAACAACGTGCGCCATTTCTTAGCGAAATGAGACGTTGGCAATGAAGTATTTTCTGCTTTGAACATGCTTGACAAAGCAATTGACAATACCCGTCTGCAAGGCTTGCACCAAAAGAAAATTACAGATTTTTTTTAAACGTAAATTTTTAACGGGTTTTTTATTGATTTATATATATAGTACATGTGTATACATAATATGTAGCCATTATCATTACATATTAATGTAAATTTGCATTAATCTCGTTATTATGTATTTTTTCTTTTTTTACTCCCGATTATTGGTAATCCCGCTAATTTGAATATCTCTATAATTCATATTTAACATTCAGTCCCTTGACAATACGAATTATCGGGATTCTACTGTATATAAGAAATGCGGTCATATTTTTTTCTTATAAACTTAATAAATGAACATTTTATTGCGAGATATCTAGCCTTAAAGCAGTTTCGTCGACGAGCTGCTGTAGCTGCTTCTTCGTGCTATATGTCATCTTATTCTTTGTTTCCCGGTTGCGTAGTAGTCCTCTAGCTTCTTGCATAGCTTTAGTTATATAATGTCATCAGAACTACGTGACGGAATTTTTTCCTTTAGAGTTTTATTTGTCCATCAAAAGAGTAATCAATGCGGGACTGTAAAAAATAGCGGCCTCTCGTAATTTGAATTTGTGTTCTGGTCAGACGAATACATTTGTCATCACGTGTATGATGACAAATAAATCATGCACTTCGGAAGTGACGTTGCAGAAGGCACAGGAAGTCATTTCAATTGTCCTCACGGGCACAAAATTAATACCAAATTTACGAGGAAAATTGTTTACACATTGCCAACGTTACCACTCACTAACCGTTTAACGAAATGAAATATTATTGGTAAGATTTCATAAGCACGACGCTTTAAACAGTTTCAGTATACATTAAATGTACTAGGGAATTTGCATTTTCGCGTCAATAAATCTGTACGGGGTAGTGTGTGTTATCAGTTTATGACCAGTTTGCTGATTGGCGAATTTAAATATTAACCTTGCGCTCTCCACGTTCAGTTTTTCTGCGATACCAGAAATTGCTTTTTCAAGTACTAATGCCGGTTTGGGGAATATTCTAATCCATCTCTTCAGTAACAAGAGATAAAATAACACGCCTTGTTGATTAATAACTAAATGAACTTATAATTCTTATGAACTAGAATTTGTACTTTTAGAGAAATGTTAAGGCAAGTGTTTAGTGAGGGTCAACTAATAATAGGTTACAATAAACAATAAAGCAAAAACTCTTAAGTATTTCGTTTTTTTTTACAATTAAACGGGTTGTTCGCTCTAATTTTCAGAGATTGATAAACACTAAAAAGAATGTTTACTCCAAGGGGAGAATTTTTGTTGCCACTGCTGAGAATCTGAAAGGAGTTTAAAGTGAATTTATTTCATGAATACATCATGCACGTAAAAGGAAATATTTGTCGCTACACCGCAATCTGTCTTGCTAAGATGTATGGTGGAGACAGCTCCATTTCGAGGTATGGGAGGACCGGCAGAATGAGAAAAAAGGCGTGCGGCTCGTTCGTCAATATCAGCCGTAGGCAGTACGTTATTCTGACGAGTGGAGTAGCAGCAGGAACGTGTGACACCACTAGTTGCGGAGTTTTAAATGGTGAATATATATCTCGGAGACAGACATTTATTTGTCAGCGTATATTTTCATGCGAACAATATTGGGTGTCTACGGAGCTCGTTGAGCGTGCGTTTCGTGCAAGCTATGCGTTCACGCTTATTACTCCCACGCTCTTGTACTAGCACTGTAATATCAATACACAACTGAACCCTTCAATCTGTAGCTACAGTGATGACAATGAAAATCCACATGTAGTACCCGCCTGAGGCAGGGCCACGTTTACGTACAGGATGGAGCCGCACCGGAACGCAAGAGCAGGGGAAACGGGAGATCCCTGAGAAAGCCCGCCGACCAGCGGCATCGTCCGGCACGATTCTCACATGCGAAAATCCGGGGACTGCCCCGCCGGGAATCGAACCCGGTTTGTCCAGGTGGGAGGCGAGTGGTCTGACCTCTACTCCACCGCGGCCCCCATTTCTTTGAGAGTAGAGCAAATTAACAGACAGTAAAAGGTGAGGAAAGTAAGAGTAAACGTACTTCTGGAACGAGCTTAATGTAAATAGCATGCTGTGTTTACACGTATGTACTAATTAAGCAACCAATGTAAATTCCAAAATATATTTATCACTCTCCCCAAATTCTTTCTTTCCCAAAAAATTAGTTATAGGCCCTATACCAAAATTAGCTTTACTTACCATATGCCAATCATAAACATGTCCTTCTTACAAGTTAACTTTTAAATAAAAATACGAATTTTATAATTAATTTGTAATTTTCCCGGAGTCTGCAACAAGAATGTCCACATTTATTTTCAGTTTGTGTAATTAAACTAAACTTCCCGCCATTTTTAATTTCCCATTCGTTACTCGCTGACATAGTGCATGTAAAAGTATTACTCTGGCAAGATGCTCAGAGTAATTACTCCGCTGTTTTGGAACACTGTCAAGAGCGAGTAAAACATTTACTCAAAGTGTTTTGGGACAGCCAAAGAGAAAAGTTAACTCGCAAGTAGTTATAAATGGTATGTTCACGCCAACCTAACATCCTGGCAGGTTGCCGGGGTGCTACGGTGGCCATCTTGGATGATGTTACGCCGAAACCTCCTGCTCTGTCATTCCTCGCCAATTGCGGTTATCTTTGATTTCCCTTTATCCTCTTTTTTGGAATTTACCTGTTTCCCGTCTCTATCATTCCACCTCGACTCTTCGTACTCTTGCATTCCGATTAGTTTTCTCACGCTCTGTCATTCCGATGTTATTTTTTCACACTCTGTCATTCCTTCCTACCTCTCTCTCGTCCGTTCTAACTCTTGGGGGGGGGGGGGTTCTCATATTCCTTCCGGTCTCCTTCATTTCCTCTCTTGTTTCCCTTTCATCACTCTCATGATTTTCGAGTCCTCAATTTTGGATGATCCCTCATCACCATTGTCTGCTATAGGCAGCCATCTTTAATTCCCGTTGCCAGTAGTCTGCTGTAGACAGCCATCTTTCATTCCTGCATCCACCACCAGAATGTGATAAGACATCTTTAATTCCCGCGCCTGCCACCAGTCGGCCGCTGTAAGCGGCCATCTTTCATTCCCGCGCCCGCCACCAGAGTGTTTCTACAGTTCGCAGCTAGGAGCGCTGGTATCGGCGCAGCCAGTTTTTGCGTGTGTTGGTTAACTTGTCGTCTGCAGTGGCGCGCTAGCATCGGGGTGGTGAATTCAAACGGTGGCCGCCAGGAGCGCTGGGAGTTTTTTAATTGTTTGTAAATTAAAAAATCCAGGAGGCGTGCGGCTTCGATTCGAGCACCTTTCGGTTGAGAGTCCGGCATCTAGACCGCACGACTACCATTGCCTGGGAAGTGTTAGGAGATGAAATAAAGTAAATACATGTATCGTCGAAGGGAGGGTGTATAACAATAGCTGGGAGAGATGCGTCAGGCTCCAGGGTAGCAGACCAGCCAGGTAACACACATGAACTTCCCTTTACAAAAGGAATTATGTTATACAGTACAAAGTATAAATTTATCTCATTTTGAATACTATATATACACACACACATACACATGTGTACTTCGAGCATGACCGGAGCCATTAAAAGCGACGAGGAGTGTCACCCTTGGTGTGTGGCCCCTCCAGTCGAATAGCAAGGAGGGTGCGAGCCAGTATTGTGTGATGACACAACCAGACCCGCCCAGGCCCTGACTGAAATAAAGCATGGACACTCTCCTAGCTGTCTCATACACAGCAGACCTGGAGGCTGCGAATGCATCTCGTAGTTATCAATGTGAACTCAACAGAGGCACAGGTCACAATGGCCATCAGGCCTTTCCATGCATGGTATACATTACCGACCAAGTAAATCGGCATTTTAAAGTACGGTAACTACACTGCCCTTGACAAAACATACTTCTTACATATACTATTGAAATGTTATAGGAAATAACTCATATACCCTGACGGGAATGGAGACAGCACATCATCCTTGAAAAACAATACCAGACCATCCTGGCTAGTACAACAGAATAGCAAAGACTTCCTTACGAACCGACTGAAACGAAACCATCGCATTCAGTGTACAACCAACACTCATGTCACTAGCAGCGTACAACAACCGACTCGGCCGACTTCGCGCGATTAACTAACTTCATGAGAATCTGTAAGGCATCCCAGCTGACTGGTGGGTGCGCGGACACCATGCAGATCTCGACAAGCGAACGGATGGCATAGAACACTAGCCGAGAGAGAGTCGCATCAGGTTCCGGGGTGGCAGACCAGCCGAGTATTACACACACTTCCCTTTACGAGAGAAATTCAGTTATACAGTACAAACTAACGATTTATCACGTTTTATATATTATATATACATGAATATTTATAAATCTACTTATCTGAATGCATATTGTCTATATTACCATAATTGTAAACACATGCGAAACAAAGTACATTTAAACCATTAGTCCTGCAGGAGAGACGGTAGTGCTATGCGCTGAGACAAACTGATTTTAAAAAAATTATTATAAAAGCAAATGCATATTGCGTGGGCATCGTGCACAGTACATTAGGTTAGGTGAAGAAATTTCAGTTGTGACATGCGGGAACGATAAGGTCAACAAGACTATACAATAATGCAAACTGATATAAAAATAAAATGAAAAGGAAAATAGTTATAAGCACTTACCAACCATCCCAATCACATATTAAACATACATGGCCCTTTACAAGAGAAATTCAGTTATATAGTACAAGGTAACAATTTATTTCGCTTGAATGCATAAAGCTGTAAATATTAGAATGTATATTTAAAATATCACTTCGAATAAACCTGTTTTGGTAGAGGATATAACTTCTGCCCACCCTACTCGCTCTTAGGTCTATAAAAAAAGCAGTTCATACCACCACACATCACCAAGAACGTCATTCTCTCGTCGAGAAGACATTGTGAAAATGCTGGGATGTTGATCCTGTGGACAAAACATTTAACAGCTATCACAGCAAACTGAAAGATTAAATCACTTGCAGCAGTCAGCAAAGACACCAAGCTTGCACAATGCACAAAATGAAATAAAATCCGTCTACAAACACTTCAATGTCTATCTGCAACAGGACGAAGAGATTCTTAGTTTTCTCACATGCCTACAGTGTTTTCAAGGTAGTGCTACCATTACAGACACACCACACATCCCAGGTGCTGATTTAAGTCACATCGGGAGCGAGCAGCAGCAGCAGCAGCAGTAAAAAAAACAAGGCATCACTATCACTGAAAGATGAACGCGTGTAAAGGCATTGAGAGGTCGAATTGACATATTCGCAGGCTAGACAGCGATCGACCTGATAAAAAGTAACATGTATTTCAGTTCAGCAACAATGCAGACATTTGTACCCCAAAGCCAGCAGTCATCTACTCAGGCAACTCGAGATGATCAATGCAAATTAGCATGCATTGCGAACAGTATACAAGAGAACATCATGTAAAAACAGACGTCATTTCGATGGCGAGCGTGGTGGTGGAAAGTAGACTGTTAGAACTACATACATCTACTACGATCCTGTACTCTGCTACAATATGAAGACGGAATCAATGGTTGAAGACTTACCATCTGTAACATTATCGGCATCGTCAACAGAAAGGAGCCCTGAAGAGTCGCTACAAGCATTACGATATCAATGTTACTATTGTGGAAATACTTCGTAATGCACGCCGACATGAAAGTTGCCATTGCATGTTCAGCCCAGCATACAAGGCATTCTACTGATAACTGCGATGCTGTGTTTGTTTACCCGCAGTGATAACCTGTATAAACGTAACAAGAAGTGCAAAGGAAATGTTTGTCGTTCATCGGGAAGCATGTGCATGTATTGCAGCAAGACATTCAGTAATCGAACTAGTGCCAAATGTCATGAAGATAATAACTGTTAATTTGCCATCGTCTAGAAGACCTACCCATGCCATAATTGCTGTGCGTATATGCGAATATGTGTAGCTTGAATGCTCACAGCAGGAATTGTTCTGCCAAAACAGTCACCATAAATGTTTTGCTCGGATGAATAATATGTTGAGCATGTATAAAATATTATNGAATTGTTCTGCCAAAACAGTCACCATAAATGTTTTGCTCGGATGAATAATATGTTGAGCATGTATAAAATATTATTATGTATCGTTATTGTGTCAAGTCTGTAAATAAAGGTAAAGTGCATAAATTGTGTCCGTGTTATTCATTTATCTTAACCTATGTTAATATTAGGTTCACCTCCATCACTAGGTAAAAAAAAAATTACCAGATTTTGTTTAAGTCGGAAGAGAATTAATGTTTCCGTTATGTACCGAGAGATGACACTGGGAGCGTCTGTNATACCAGATTTTGTTTAAGTCGGAAGAGAATTAATGTTTCCGTTATGTACCGAGAGATGACACTGGGAGCGTCTGTCGTCGCACTATGAGCGTGTGTTGTGTGTTAGTCCGCATCACGATGGCGACGGAACAACAGAAGGCGTTCTGTGTTATTCAGTTTGTTAAATGTGAATCGGTTACGACTGTTCAACGTGAATCCCGTCGCAAATACGGAAGTCGTCCTCCCGATAGGTGGAGTATCGTACGTTGGTTTCGTCAGTTCTGTGACACATGGAGCTTTTGCAAGGGCTNCGTCGTCCTCCCGATAGGTGGAGTATCGTACGTTGGTTTCGTCAGTTCTGTGACACATGGAGCTTTTGCAAGGGCTAAAGTTCCGGGCGGCCGCGTGTGTCCGAAGATAATGTACAAAGGATTCAACAAGCGTTCGTTCGCTGACCGAGAAAATCAACTCGACAAGCTAACCGGGAACTGCAAATCCCTCAATCGACGGTATGTAGAGTGTTGAGAAAGCGATTGCTGTACAAACCATACAGGTTACAGCTTGTACGGGATCTTACCGAAAGGGATAAAGAACTGAGACGTGATTTCTGCGCGTTCGTTCTTGCCCAGAACAAGGTTGACGATGCTTTCATGTCTAAGCTAGTTTTTAGCGATGAAACGACGTTCCATACAAATGGTAAAGTGAACCGGCACAACATANAGCGATGAAACGACGTTCCATACAAATGGTAAAGTGAACCGGCACAACATACGGATATGGGGTCAGGAGCCTCCACATGAAACCACCGAACACGAGCGCGCTTTCCCCAAAGTGAACGTGTTTTGCGCTGTATCCAAAGACACTGTTTTCGGCCCTTTATTTTTTCACCAGCCCGTTATTACTGAAATACCTTATTTGGACATGCTTACAGAGTGGTTGTTTCCTCAGTTAGAAGAGGTGGTGGGTGAGTTCATTTCCTAGCAGTATGGTGCGCCATCCCATTGGCACCTAGCTGTTCACGGATACCTGAACGAGACGTTGCCGCAACGCTGGATTGGTCGAGGAGCAGCTGGTGACCAGGCTCTTCATCACTGGCCCCCAAGAAACCCTGATCTTGCCCTGTGGTGTAATTTTTTCTATAGGGGTACATAAAGGATCAGGTGTTTCGTCCATCATTGCCGGCTAACATTGACGACCTCAAAACGAGAATTACGGATGCCATCCAAACCGTAACACCGTACATGCTGACAAGAGTGTAGAACGAGTTTGATTATCGCGTATATGTCGTTCGGGCCAGTCGTGTTGGTCACATTGAACATTTATGAAGATATGGTAAACAAAATTCACAGTTCCACGGTTCATTTGATTGGTCAACCAAGGTTATAGGTTGTTTGGTTTTGATATTATAGACCTTCAAAGTTGGGGTATTCTTTTATACTCATTCTCTATAAGATTATGTATTGACGACATAACTTGGTTAAGCAGGTCCTAACATTTTTCAAAATATATATGCAAAGGAAATTTTTCACTGATTTAGCATTTTAAAGTGAGTGTTGTTCTGCTTGAGCCAAAAGGATTAGGTTAAGGTAACTACACCCTTATCTGTGAGGCATGGGATTGAGTCTCTACAAGATCAGTAAATTCAATCTAACAATGGGTTAAACCTCCCCCTCTGTTTAATTAGCAAGACTATCATACTAATTATTCTGGCTGTATATAATGAAAGTTACTAATAGTTACAAAATTTTTAATAATTGATTTTATTATGTATGCTTACTTTAAAGTGAACTTGAGAGTGCCCCCTGGCAGCCTTCATAAGCTAAAGGCTGACTAAAGTATATAAATAATTGATAAGTACGTATTAAAATATCGTAAAATTAAAGTTAAAAATTTAACAACCAGAAATGAATTGCCATCATAAAACTTAACATTTTCCACAAAGTGTCGTAATACATTTATACATTAAAGTCGGTATACGTGAATTTTTTAACCTCACAATGGAGAACTGTTGTGTTGAAATTATATCTGGGAAGCAAACGTCAGCCTGCGAAAGCTGACGCTCCTAATTAAGGAAATGGGACTTGGGCTCGCTCGATTGAGCCTCTGAGGGAAGAACGAACCCCTTTCGCTCGTTCCTGTAAGACAGATAGGTCTATTTAATTAATGTGAAAGTTTTAAAAGTTGTCTTCCCTTGAAAGAAGAGGGCCCAATAGAGCATCGTCTGGTTTCCGTCTTAGTTTTCTGAGAGTAGATATCCACCGAATTTTTATTAGTTTTAATAATGATGGTGGGATAAAATAATGTAGTGCCCAAAGGATTCTCGTAAATATCAGAGAATAAAAATGGCTTTATTTTTCTGAAATAACTTTTATGATTTCAGAAAAATTTTCAGTTAAAAAAGTTGCATTGCTAATCACAAAACGAATATTTGAAAAGTTGCAACAATGCTGCTTAATGTGCAATTTTTTTTAGTTATGAAACTGTATTGACCGAATGCAATTTTCCATTGAATTTTATTTGTGCAGTTTCTCGCCTAAGATTGGTGTAAGCTGCAGCTTCCTGACCTTGGCGATGTGATGTCAGTGCGTAAGGGTTCTTGAGACATCTTCTGGAACAAGTAAGTAATTTCAATAAAGTGTAGACACATGAATAAGGTTTTAGTATTTGAAAAAATCGTGGTTCTCAGTACTGCGATTCTGTATTTTTCTGTAAAAAGCTCTCCTTGGTGAAAATAATTCCTTCGATTTTAACTTGCGCAGCAAAAATACTCGAACTAATTAAGGTGTCAGTAATAAGTTCACGGAATTGCAGTTTATAAATTATTTTGGTTACATGCGTTATAGATAATTATGTGACTGATTACTTTGGGTGTTCCCAAAGCTAGATTCTTCTTGGGGCCGCGGTAATGTAATGGCCAGACTATTTTCCTCTCACCTAAGAAAATCGAATTTGATTCCCACCGGGGCCTCTTCCGGATGATGCCGCTGGTCGGCGGGTTTTCTCGGGGATCTCCCGTTTCCCCCGCTCTTGCATTCGGCGCTGCTCTATACCTCACTTTTCTTTCTCTCTCTCTCTCTCTCTCTCTCTCTCTCTAGATTCTTCTTAGGAACTGTACAAATATGATAAAAACATTCAGAGATACAGTCTGTTCCGTAAAATATGTAAGATGATGACGGGCTAACAGGCCGTATGCCTGACAGGCCTCGAGTTCATGCATTGTTCCAAACCGCCAACTACTCGGAACACCCCGATGGGACCACTTGTAACGTCATCTACGCTGACAGAGCGCGCGTGACACGCCTGCGGTCAGCGGCGGTGAATAATTCACCCGGCCGCGAGACGCCCACCAGGTGACTTAATCATACGCCTGCCACATGTACCTGCCGGCGAGCAGTTCCACTTCCGCTGGCTCCTCACGCCCCTCATCATTTATTCTTCAGAGTTGCTCTGGGTCCGGGGAAAAATTAACACTAGTTACAGAAGCCGGCGTCATCAAGAGCAAAACTCGTTTCACAATGAAACACTATTACGTATAGAACTAATACATGATAGCATTGACGCATCAAGAGAAAAAACTCGTTTCACAATGAAACACTATTACGTATAGAACTAATACATGATAGCATTGACGCATCAAGAGAAAAAACTCGTTTCACAATGAAACACTATTACGTATAGAACTAATACATGATAGCATTGACGCATCAAGAGAAAAAACTCTTAGTTCACTATGGAAATGTAGTCGTGGTTTAGCCAATCATAGATGGACCTGATTTTGCCACCTAGGCGGCATGTCATGACGTTCTCGGGAGGTTAAATTTTCACAATATAAATATGGGGGGGATTAGACAATTTATTTAACTTATTGGTTTTGGCAAGCATTTAATTTGAAACAAAGCGGTAGAAATTAATGGACGCAGTTGAAACAGAAATAATTATATTCGTACAGTAGACCTAACCAAAGTGTCTCTTTTGGGAAATTTAGAAAATTAAATACCATGTAAACATATTTCATTACGTACGCTTCATGGTGATTATGATTCCAATCTCTTTCTATTAGTTTTCTTCATATCGGCATCCCAAAAATATTTCAATTTTCGGTAGTCTAAATTAGGGTAATCCATAACTACTGATATGAGTAAACTATCACGGCCCTGTTTAGTGTTCGAATTTCTAAAAATTTATGGGGGGGGGGGGATTTCTTGTTAATATCCTCATATGCATTTCTTATTTCTGACATGTTAACTTTTGAAGTTTATTGTTAGAATGTTATGTATCATTCTTACTGCTTTTAACGTCCACTTAAGTTACTTTGGTACCTGATATAGTACTTCGATGGTTCAGTGATAACTCTTCATATCCTACCTTACGACTTAGCAGGTACTAGATATTTCACAAATCAATCACAAAATCGTATTATGAATACAAAAATAGCAATAAGCATGTATGTGAACAATGGATATTTCACAAAACAAGCATAACATCGTATTATGGATACAAGGATACAAAAATTTTCTTTCCCCGGTTGATAGTGAACACAGGAATGCAGAAATTGGAGAAATAAATCCAGAAGGGGAGAGATTCCCCTACTCTCCCCCTCCCTTTTTCTTACTATGTTGCAAGCAGAAAACTCATGTCACGTCCATCTAAAAGGTTGTTAAAAAATCCGGAAGAATAACTGTGCTAGTTAGCATTGATTTTCATTCAACTGAAAGTTAGCAGCATACAATCGAGCTGCACTAAATAAGTACAATTAAACCACGCTACAGATCATAAACGTACAAGGTAGGATACCGGGAAATAAAAATTATGTATTCTTGTTTTTGAAACGATCCTATTTGGCTGCGACTCTATACGCACAAGATCGAAAATAAAATTTCGCCAATTCCTACTCGTCTGCACGTCAGGGTCACTTCCTGTACTACACGTGTTCGACGACCGTGAGCATAATCATAATGACTACCTACCTTCTTTTTAAAACTTACTCGTTCAGCACGTACTCGTATCTTTTCGTGAGTCAAGCTTCGCGACTGCATCAAACTGCTGTTTGATAACATTCCGTAACTTCCGAAACTATAGGTGCACTAATTCTTCATCGAATAATTCTCTTAAAGACTGCAAATATTCGTTACGTGTATGTAAGTATTCATACTATCCAAAACCAAACCCTTTAATACGAAGTTCGCATTCCTGTCGAAAAATTTTTATTTTATCTTGCACTTTAAAAATTGTTTCATCCCGCCCCAAAAATGTTAGATTTAAGTTGTTTAGGATGCTAAAAATATCGCTTAGATATGTGAGTAAACGTAACTTTCTGAATCAGCATCATTAAAAAATATATTTAAACTATGTCGGGGAAATTATATGGCAGAACACTGGCTGTTCCCTATGTTCAGCCCTCAGCGGATCCCAATCGGAATCTTTCGAAAGTGGGGAACTTTGATAGCCGGTGAATTTCCATGCGCCCCCTACTTCGTTCCATTACTTCGCTGTTGGCGTCACATCATCCTATCCTACAGAGGGTCGACTGCTGTTCCATGAGCAGTCCTTCCGGCAGGAATCTATTCGCTCATAGGTGCTGTTTGCTGTATATGAGTCGTCACGGTATGTTACGGCTACCGGAGCTTCATCGTTCGGCACCAGGGAGCGTACAAGTAGAGAGTTGTAACTCAACGGTATAACGAAATAAACTTATCCTACAAATTTCTTTGCCGAAACAAGCCAAGTACGTTCTGCGATACTGCCAACGTCAGTACACAAAGTAAACTACAAATCCTCTTTTTTTTTATGTTGGTGGCAACGTGGAGACCTCGCTAGCTATTTTTTATATTGTGATTGGCCTATGTTTCCTGGCCAATATTATTGATGCGTCACTTATTCACAGTTATTTAATATCACTTATACAGTTGAGTGAATGTTAACTGTAACCGTGAAGGCGAAACACTACTTTGCAAGCAGTTTTATGCGTATATTCATGAAAATACACGTGACACAAATAAACAGACGTTAAGGCCGCTTATACAAAGAAGAATGTTCTACCGCCATCAAATTTTTAATATGCAAATTAAACATGTTTTCATACAATATCTAAAAATATAAAATAAAATTGTTTATTGAATATTTACGCTTTGTGAACATAGCATAGCATATTATACTTTGTTTAAATATGCAATAATTTTAATTACCAAAGTTGCAAGACCGTAGAACCTCGATTTCGAGTATCTTCGGTAAGGATTCGTTTTCCCTATTCGAGTTACGAGGGCCTGCTCAAAACCACAAAAGTTCAGCGTCTAACGACTCGTGCGTGGAAATTAACGCCATGTAAGTTAAATGAAGCCCACGGGTAGTTAAAAGCTAACTTAGAAAATCTAAGAAAGAACAATCTTATCTTGGATAAGATTTACCAGCCTCTTGAGCAAATATTTTATCAGGTTGATGTATTTAGATATTTTGTACAACATATTACGCCGCAATCACAAGAACAGATTTACGGCACAAGTAATAGCTCGACAGAAATACATCACCCTGGTAAAATATTAGCTAAATAATTTAATGAGAAACAGTTACGTAAAATTTATCTTTGTTGTTTTTTTATTTTAATTTTAAATAGTATTGGCTTTTACAAACTTTTGGTACACGATAACCGTTTACAGCGTATATTTATATACCAAGAACTCTTAAACCAGTCTTTCTTTCTCTCTCTCTCTCTCTCTCTCTCTCTATATATATATATATATATATATATATATATTTCTCTCTCACACGTCCCCTTAATATTTTTACTATGATTACTCTTTCATTGCACAAGGACAGTCCGTTTATGTGAGCAAAGACCAACGGAAGACGGGCTCATCTGTATCAAGCTTGCTCCGCCCTTGACCCGAGCGAAGTCGACGCCAGTTCACGTCCAACTTGTTTTCTTTAATACAACCACTTTCCTTCGCTCTGGTACTATCATTTGCTTCCTTCCCTGATGCATTACCCTTCTCCCTACGCCTTTTTTAAACTCCCTAAATGTACGCTATCTTTCTCCTGGAAGGAAGAGGGCCTTAAAGCATCTTGCTCGAGCTCAAAACAAGATGGTCTTCCCTTCCGCTCCAGCTGCTTATCAGTTCGACTGGGAGCAGTGTTGCTGAGGGGGGAAAGGGGAGGGAGGGCTTTGGTGTAGTTACTAGTTTCACCCTCGTTCTTGCCCCTGCCCCTCCGCTCTACTCAACTACATCTCGCGTCTGAAAAAGTATCTTCGTCTAGCGCCTCTCATAACTACCAACGCCATCGTCGTTTAATTCAATTTACTACTAAAACACTTAGCTAGTTAGGTCGTGGTAAAGGGAGCAGCTTTTTGTAACACACATTAAGTTCGCTAGGAAATATCGCCATTTCGAGAGGGAAAGTGTGTACCAAACATATTTTAATGTAATATTTATGATCATTAACTTTCCTTCTTATCTACCTCAACGTTTTGTGCTTCGCAGAGAAGCAAACGGCGTGAAAAGTGAGTTCATGCGAGATAAATAGCGCGTAATAGAACTAGTAGAGAGCTTGCGAAAATATAAATTAAGTATCCCTGGGGAATGTTATTCCCTGTGAAGATCTTAATTCGCGCCCGTGTTACAATCGCAGTGGCGTTCCCGTAAGAAAATAACATTAGCATTACCATGTGAGTCTTAGGAACTGCTGTCTACAACCACAGTAAGTGCAGTGTAATAAGTGTACCTTAAACATGAAACTATGTATGGGCTNTTTTTGAACCCCCCCCCCCCCCCCAATTCAAAATTATGGTAAATAAATAAATTTTATTGTAGCTGTAGCCACAGGCGTTAAATTTCGAGTCCGGTGAAATACATACAATGTGTTTATTACTTATGGCAATATTTATTTTAAAAAGTGGTGGAACGACAAAAAAAAAGGCTGACAGGAAAAAAGTAACTAGGGCCTCAAAAGTGCTCACTTTACCGTGAACAGCCTATTTATATTTTTGTATAGCAGGAAATTGTAAAGTGCAAAACGTGAAATCGTTGTACTGTGTTGGGTGTGTGTTTTATCCTGCTGGAAGGAGAGTGCAGGCAGACCGAAAGCAGCAAACGTGTTCATGCAGTAACTGGTTTATTAACAGCTGCATAGAAGTTTTGCCGCAGGTGTTTCACACACTTGTGTTCCAACCGTAGGCACATTACTAACCTTGCCAGCAGTCAACGCCAAATGCATGCAAATATGTATTGCGTCAGTTACGTAATGAATGTTATCTAAGCTTTCCTCCGGACGTGTCCCATATATTTGTAAGGCACGTACCGGCTCACGTACGTGCCCGGCTGACTTCTGTTGTCATTTCTCGCCTAAAAATTATTCTTGGTAATAAACATTGAATATAGCTCTCATTTTATAACGAAAGGGGCGCGCATTGCACGCCCGTCTACTGTACTATGCGTATTTTCTCCGCAACTAAGGAATTTTCCAGTACAATATATATTCTCGCCATTCCCTCTCAAGAAATTGTTAGCAAAATGAATAAATAAATTTTATTATTGTTCAGAAAATTACAATGGCGTCTTACGTTTTTATCATTACTACTCTGGACGTCTGCCAGTTTGAAACTCGTAACTCAAAACTCGCACGAGACATTTTATAACGTCGATGTTCAAAGTTTGGAAAGAAGTGGAAAATTTTCTGAGGAGGTAGAGAGGGAAAAATATAAACGTTTTTTTTTTTTACGAACTCGTAGCTGGCGAGTATAGAAGTCGACTAAATGTAACACAAGAAGATATAGGACATTTCTCCTAAAAGTCCATTAATACTTTTTTGGTGACAGAAATATTTTCTGGGTCATTCATAATGACCCGCAACATTTTCTGCAAAAATAAACCAACTAAATGCATTATCTCTTCCAATCGGACACACAAGCTATTAGCCAGCTATTCTATTATGCCTGCCACTCAGTATGAGTATCGACTGCAAGTCGATCGATCTCAACTTCGATCGTTTCTGTGAACTTGCTCGACTTGTCCAGCTGTCATGACCTCTGTTCTAACTGCCACACTATAGAGCAATAGGCTCGTTTTAAATACACGATATTATTAGTTTGATTTTCCCAAGAGCAGTGCTTACTAACCGAAACTAGTCACTGAGAAATTATGTTCACTAACATAGTACACCCTATAGTATTAACTGGTTAGACTATCACATGAACTGAACTTGTTACACCTTGATTACGTACCGTGAGCAAAGACGGCCAAACTTTGGTACCTCACATATAATTCTGGAAAAATTAGTATTAAATTAATAGCTCATCGATATGCAAAGTAATAAATAGTTTTATACGTTAAGATTGACAAATCCGTAAATATATTTTACTAACAAGGTTAGTTAATTTTCAGCATCGACAGCGCCGAAGCGTTGCAGCAAATCCTTTTTAATTTAAGTAATTTGTAGATGTTTAAATTTAACTGAATAATTCGTGAGTCAAAGAAACAGAAAAAGGCATGCTGAGTCATATAATAATGCATGTCAAGTTATATAACGGGAACAAAACTGTCGAGTTTAGTACTATAAAACGCAGGTAGGTAAGTAGGTGAGACATAGGTAGGTTTGTCCTTATATTTATCAGAAAGTCAGATAAAATGTACGCTACGCCAAGCACACACACACACAAAATCGCACTCACTGTATTAACTTTTTTTTTGCAAATATAGTTACCTAACGCCACAGAATAAAAATTGAAATCGTGAAGCTTTTTAAAATTTTGTGAGACAAGACAATGAAAAGTTTTATTGTTCATGCCTTACTCAATGCCTTTCATTTTCTTGAGGAGGGTGAAGCATATGCACTGAAGAGCCAAAAAAAACTGGTATAGGCGTGCGTATGCAAATAACAGAGGCATGGAACCAATCAGAGTAACGCGATGCGGTCGGCAGCTAGATCGGTTACTGCCGCTACAATGGCAGGTTATCAAGATTTGAGTGAGTTTGAACGTGGTGTTATAGTCGGCGCACGAGAGATGGGACATAGCATCTCCGAGGTAGCGATAACAATTGGATGCTCGCGTACGATCATTTCACGAGTGTACCGTGAATATCGGGAGTCCGGTAAAACATCACATCTTCGACATCGCTGCGGCTGGAAAAAAAATTGTGAAAGAACGGGACAAACGACGACTGACGAGAATCATTAAACGTGACAGACGTGCAACCCTTTCTCAAATTGGCGCAGATTGGATTTGTGGACTACCCTGCAGGATTCATGGTGTGAATTTCCTCCTGCATACCTTCAGACATTAGTCGAGTCCATGCCACGTCGTCTTGCGGCCCTTCTGCCTGCTCAGGGGGCGCTACACGATATTAGGCAGGTGTACCAGGTTTTTTGGCTCTTCAGTGTATGATCATGCAGAGGAAGCGGACAACCCTTGACCCGAGTACAACAGCAACAGCTGCACTTTGAAACACAATATGTGCGTCCCTAACTTGGCATAGCGTATGAGACGGAAGTGAGTTTTGAAATCTCGTAATACAATATATTACAGAAGCATCTGTATTCCAAAAAAAAAAAATTACTGTATTCACTTTTGTGCTACACACCTTACCTTTTAGTTATTACGAACGATCAGATGTACTGCTGGGGATCTTTTTTATCCGTGTTCTTGCTAGATATTAAGTGGCAAAAAACATAAAGCTTTTTTGCGTACACGTTTAGCCTTTTTTATAAAGTGCGAGCCCGATCACACCAAGAATGTTGCCGCATTTCTCGATTATATAAAATANTTGCCTCCTGCATACCTTCAGACATTAGTCGAGTCCATGCCACGTCGTCTTGCGGCACTTCTGCCTGCTCGGGGGGGCGCTACACGATATTAGGCAGGTGTACCAGGTTTTTTGGCTCTTCAGTGTATGATCATGCAGAGGAAGCGGACAACCCTTGACCCGAGTACAACAGCAACAGCTGCACTTTGAAACACAATATGTGCGTCCCTTACTTGGCATAGCGTATGAGACGGAAGTGAGTTTTGAAATCTCGTAATACAATATACTACAGAAGCATCTGTATTCCAAAAAAAAAAAATTACTGTATTCACTTTTGTGCTACACACCTTACCTTTTAGTTATTACGAACGATCAGATGTACTGCTGGGGATCTTTTTTATCCGTGTTCTTGCTAGATATTAAGTGGCAAATAACATAAAGCTTTTTTGCGTAAACGTTTAGCCTTTTTTATAAAGTGCGAGCCCGATCACACCAAGAATGTTGCCGCATTTCTCGATTATATAAAATAATTTTGCTATGAAAATAAATACATGCTAGAATTTTAGTTCTGAACAATATATTATTTTACTACTAAATAATTTGTTTCCCTAACATCTTTCAAACACAGAATAACAGCAATTATTTTTTTTTTTTAAACTCACAACTTTTTGGCTTATATTTGAAACCTTAAAAGGAGGATATCGTAGTTCAAAAATGTGATGCATTTTTTAAGACACATACACTTTAAAGTGCCAAAAAGTGGCTGTGAAGAGAAAAAATTAATGTTTACATGTTGAATCACAGGAAGGAACAAGACTTCCATGGCAGTCTATTTCAGGCCCCGCATACTTACCTAAAAATTACGAAGATACAATTTTAAAATAAAATATTCCTTTGCAGTCGTAATCATGTTCGCATTCCAAGTGTATCTGTAAACCAGTGGGAATATATTTATAATCTAGTTTGAAGAAAATGAAAAAAGGGAACGCAAGTAATTTATTGGTACGAACAATGAAGAGAGTTATAAAGACTACATTGTAGGCCCCATACAAAACTTAGTTTTCATGTGTTGAGATTCTTACTCGTAATATATTCAGTGATGCTGTCATATGGTGCACGTAGGAACGTTTGCGTCATTTATTCGTATAGAAAGTACACCTTCACTGAAGTGCACGTTGTTTTCGCATCGCCACGTCCATTTTGTTGTGCACCTGCAATGAACTCAATGAATTTGTGGTCTGCACATGAATTTTCTTTTACTGAAGGTAGCTAATAAGCCAGAAATTTTTTGGACTTTCTCCAAGAGTTAAAGAAATTTAGGAAATATTAAAATTTAATTTTTAAAAATAATTTTTTCTGTTTTAATTATGTTAATATGAATGAAATATTATAATTTATAGATCAAATATAAGTAAAAATGTTATTTAACCAAAAATAAGATACTTTTGATGTTAACAGAAGTATAAAACGCTTTCGATACAAGACATATTTAGGAAATACACGAACACACCATACATGGGGTGATTTTTCAAAGGTTTGATTCAAAAAGTGTGACGA
The DNA here is from genome assembly GCA_002778355.1 of Clitarchus hookeri. Classification (NCBI taxonomy): domain Eukaryota; kingdom Metazoa; phylum Arthropoda; class Insecta; order Phasmatodea; family Phasmatidae; genus Clitarchus; species Clitarchus hookeri. Next base: position 25,119 of record NQII01005882.1, on the reverse strand, counting down.
TACCGCGAATAGGCCATAAATCTGCATNGCCATACATGGGGTGATTTTTCAAAGGTTTGATTCAAAAAGTGTGACGATACCGCGAATAGGCCATAAATTTGCATATGGTGTATGGGTATATGGTTGCAAAATGCCCAGTTAAGGTCGAACAGCCTACATCGGGAATGGCCCTCTCGTTCCAGTCTTGAAGCTCGTTCAAGCACGTTTCTCGCGTTCACCAGAGAGAGAGAGAGAGAGAGAGAGAGAGAGAGAGAGAGGGAGAGAGAGAGATCAGAAGACGCCGCCGCGTGAGGGTAACGCGTTCTTCACGCCTCTCCGAGCGACGGGCGCTTGCAGCATCATCATCCCGCCCCGTTGCCAGCAAGTGATCCGGCTCCTCGCATCACGACGTGCAGTTCACCTCCGAGGAACTGCGCCCTTGCCCCTCCCCCCGAGGGAGGACATACCGACGCCGGGTCCCACAAGGCCTAATCCTGCCCCACCACGCGGAGGTAATCACCCGCCACTCCGAGCGCGGTATCTCCGACGACGTGCCTTGGAATCGACTGCCGGGACTACTAGGCCTCTGCCGGGATCTCGGTCAAGGTTATCGTCGCATGCAGGGTGCTCATCCCCAGCCTCCCACTACGCTCTCCACGAAGAGCTTAAAACTCGGCTTTCCCTATTATGCAGAAATTATTCCTTTTAGTGTCGTAGTTTCAGTTTCAGAGGTATTATTTTTAATGATTGATTACAGAAAACGTACAATTCACGTGTTGTTTAATACTTTTGTATATAATTTTCACGTGTTACATTTTAGCATTTAAAAATCAAAACACTTTTTCTTTTTTGGCCGATTTTACACACACTTATTCCTCCAATAGCCAACCCTTGAATTAAAGGTGTGCTGAGGTTTTGAATCATCAGAAACGCCAAATTTAAAACAAACCTGCGAAAACTATAAATTGATCGAATATTGCGATGGTCATCAATGCAGAGAATCGCAGCAGGTCACAACAGTAACTGTATGATTATATGGCAAATATGAGTCTTGTTACTTAGTCTCGTTAATTAACATCAATTAAAACAGATCTCGGTAATTAGCGCTGCAGCTGTCTACGAGGTCAAGCCGACGAACAGTGAGGACCTAGATTAACTTCCATCGCTGAAGTCTTTAAGCACTATCTTTGAACCGTTCGCTATGGTTGTTATCTGACTGTAGGCCATCACTACGTCCGTCACTTTTATTTTTGCTGTGAAAACCTCGTAGTCTGAAGGTTAAGAACATAACACGAGAAGAGTTCTTACATTGCACGGATTTCATATTGAGAAAGAACTGCAGAGTTACAACCTAATATTAATAATTTATGTGTCATGTTATCAAGCGTATTTTGTGTCGTCAATCAATTTCCATGTATGGTCGCCTGGAAATAAAAAGCATACAGATGATTAGCAGTGAAAAATCGTGTTAGTACATATTAGGTTGGAACGTTAAATAGTGAATTAAAAAGCTAATAATTTTATTGTTATCAGAGTTTCTTACGTTGGCAGAAAACCAGTTTCGTTTTGAAAAAGAGTAGCTTCGTAACCTTCACCGATAATATGATGACGAACAATTCGAAATATCGAAGGGTCTGAAGTTTGCAATGAACAAATCTCAAATAACTGATAGGTTGACAACTTAATGGAAATTCGCAGATGTTACAAAGTCAATCCCTGCAGAAAAATAGGAATTTTTTTCCTCTCCTTTAATACTTTAACATGTTTCGCACATTAAGTTCATTCCTTCCATAAAAGTAGACTTAANGAATTTTTTTCCTCTCCTTTAATACTTTAACATGTTTCGCACATTAAGTTCATTCCTTCCATAAAAGTAGACTTAAAAAATTTATAGATACGTAATTTTAAAATGTGATAAAGCCATTTTCATATATTGTTCTAGCGTTAATAGTCTGTATTCAGGTAACCCACTTCTATAAATTTTACAGTTCAAGAAAGGGTTTAGTAATAAACTGGATTTTTAATTCACTAATGGAATATAAAATAATAACGCTTTGAAGGTAGTAACTGGGAAGTAAAGTCTATTCGCGGTTTCTTCACAGTTTTTGTAAACAAACCTTTGAAAAAACACCTCGTGTAAAATGTGTTTGTTTGCTCCCGAAATATTTCATGTATCTAGTGGCGGATTTACCAGCAGGCTGAGTAGGCTGGAGCCTAGGGCGGCAGATTTTAGGGGCAGCAAATTTGGGGCCAATTTTTTTTTATGTCTTACAGAAATTAAAAAGATTCATATTTATATACCTAAATGGTATTAGGTCCACACAAACAATTCAAAATGTAATATGTTTCATTACTTAGATAAATTTTTCTACAATTTGCGTAGTCGCGTTTGGTTGCGGCGCGGGAACTAGTGACATGACCGTTCGCTAAGTGTGTCTGGCCGAGTTGACTGCACGAGCGCAGCGCGGCGCGGTCGCCGCGGGAGCCTAAGCGGGGTCGTGCTGTTGTAGGCATACGCCGCGTGGTGGCTACGAGTTCCAGAGAGATAGATATAGAGCGGCGGCCGGCGATACAAACGGGGAAGCCCCGTCCCGTATTTACTTTTTCTGGTTGTGTTTCGTGGATTGTATGAATAATTTCATAGCATAATATCACCGGTGCGTAGAAACTTATAGTAGGTAAGTAATCATAATATATTACAATAAATCATCCGTAACGAATCAGTAAGACGTAATTTAACTTGATAAATAGCTGTTTCGGAAGCTATGCAAAGAAATTTCGATTTTTTTGTTATATCATACTTAAATAAATTTCTTGTACTTATGTTAGGTAATTATTCAATGTCTGAAGTCTGAACAAAGGATGTACGAGAAATAAAACTCCCAATGTAATCTTTTTTATTTCAGTTCTTGGAATCCAAGAAATTGTTAGAATGAGTGATGGGAGAAAGCGACTTAGTGGAGCTGAGTATAAAAAGAAGGCCAAAATGAAAAAAGAAGAACAAGAACAGATTATCCGTAAAACGATAAAAATTGACAGTTTTTTTAAAAGTGGAAGTGGAAGTAGTGTTGAAAGACCAGGAACTTCAACAACATGCACTGACACAATACAATCTGGAAAAGATGAAACGGATTTGAACTCTGCGGCCCAACAACAACAGTCATCTGTTGAACCATCTACTTTTGAAAAAACGGATATTTATGTTTTTGACGTAGAGGCGGTAGAGGAATCATCAATAAGTATAACAATTGAAGATGCGTATCAGAATCAGACGTTAAGTAATGACCAAGTGCAAACAACAGTAAATCTAAACAAAGATCCAGCTTTATGGGAAATCAACGATACCTTAAGGGAGATTATCGCAAGGTACGGCTTCGATCAAAACAAGTCTTGTGACTTCTCTAAAAGTGAAAAAATATATGCTGATCAGCGTCGTTTCTTGCCAGTGAGTATCTTCCAAAGAAAAATGAAAAATAATGAAGTGAATGACCGAAATTGGCTGGTTTATTCTGAAAGTAAAAGATCTGTATATTGCGGGCCCTGTTTGGCATTCGGTCCATTGGAGAATAAGACTCAGTTTGAGAACGAAGGATTTAATGACTGGAAAAATGCAGAACACCGAGTAGCTCAGCATGAAAACTCTGCGCGTCATAAATCTAGTATCCTTAGTTTGAAAGTTAGAAGTGAGATTGATGGCCGACTCGATAATTTACTGCATGTCCAGATTGATGAAGAAATTACTTATTGGAGAAACGTTCTGAAGAGGGTTGTTGCCGTAGTGAAGCGACTGTGTTCAAGAGGCCTCGCTTTCAGAGGAAAAAATGAAAAGTTCGGTGATCCGCATAACGGAAATTATTGTATGATTTTGGAACTGTTAGCTGAATTCGATCCTTTTTTAGCCAGTCATATTGAACGATTTGGGAATCAAGGATCTGGAAGTACCAGTTACTTATCAAAGACCGTTTGCGATGAGTTTATTCTCTTGATGGGTCATAAAGTCTTAAAACACACTGGAGACGAGATAAGAAGGGCGAAATATATTTCCTTAATCATATATTCAACACCAGATATAGCACATGTGGACCAACTTACCCTCGTCATTAGATACGTTTTGGAAACAGGTGAACCGCGTGAAAGATTTCTCAAGTTTTTGCCCTCAGTGGGACATAAGCTGAAGAAATGTTTTCTGCCATTATTTCGGAACTCAAAACACTGAGCATAAATATTGAAGACTGTCGTGGACAATCATATGATAGTGCCACTAACATGTCTGGTGTGTACAATGGCTTACAGGCTCAAATTCAAAGCCAAGCACCTTTTGCTTTTTTTGTTCCTTGCTCTGCCCACTCTTTAAATTTAGTGGCAACTGCGGCTGCTGAATCTTGCATAGAAGCTTGTCGCTTCTTCATGTTGCTTCAAGAAATCTAGGTTTTTTAAGTTTGACACAGCGCTGGCAAATATTAATGACTGAAATCGGGAAAGGGAAAACGCTAAAAGAGAGTAAATCTGACATGTTGGTCAGCTAGAGAGGACGCATGTAGAAGTTTGAGAGATTTTTGGCACGAAGTCCTTAAAAATTTGGAATCAATCAAGGATGATTGTACTGAAAAGCCTGCAATGCGAAACGAAGCGACGGGAATACTTTTGAATTTAGAAAAACTGGAAACTGCGGTTATGGTTGTGTAGAATGTTTTTTTGGAAAGAATAAACAAAGTGAATGTTCAAATTCAGGCTTCTACCGTAGATTTGATCACTGTTGCCGATCTTTACCAATCTCTTTGGAAGTTTTTCGTAGCTGAACGCGAAAATTTTAAGTATCTCGAACAAATTGCAATGGAATTAAGCGTGTCGAAGCAGTATACAAAATACATGGGAAAAAGACAATCGAAAAGAAATAATAATTAAGATGAAACACCCGATGAAGAAATGAGAATGATTGCGAGTGATACTTTCAGGGTTAACACATTTCTCGTCCTCATTGATAGACTCGTATCCGAATTTAAAAAACTGCAGGAGGCCTACAACAGGTTCAATAAAAAGTTTTCATTTCTGACCAAAATGAGTGAATTGTCATCATCAACCCTTACGGAAAAAGCCCTTTTCTTGGAAGAAATGTATCCTAATGATTTAGAGACTGACTTAGTTCAAGAATGCATACATTTTCAATGCCACCTTTCTTCTGAAAGAATTTTGGTAAAACCAGATTCTAGATCATTGAAAAGTCTATCTTCGTTCCTGAGAAAACAGGATTTGCAAAACGTTCNCCTGCGAAAACAGAATTTGCAAAACGTTTATCCAAACTTGGATATAGCAGTTCGCATGGCTCTATGTACACCAGCGACAAATTGTTCGGGTGAGAGAAGCTTTTCTTGCTTAAAACGGGTGAAAAATTATCTAAGATGTACCTTAAGCCAAGAAAAGCTAAACGCCTTAGCTCTTTTGTGCATAGAGTCAGAACTAATGAACAAGATTTCATACGACGATATAATTGATGATTTTGCCAATAGAAAATCGCGCAAAAAGGTATTGTAAAACTTTCATAACTTAATTAATTGAATTTCATCGACATCATCAGCCGGATTGTTACCAGATAATTGAATATATTGTTTTTAAACTGTAAGTAAGCGCAATAAAAATTATTTAATTACGTTTACCGAATGTACATTATTGTGTAAGTAGTATTGAGGCATACCTTACCCCGCCTTATTAGTAGTACATGATTGAGCTTTTATTAGCTCAGAAATATACCCAAAAACTATTACTTGTGCAATCTTAACTAACTCGTTGGGTTGTAAAAATAATCTAGAAACTGACACATCGATCCCCTAGTTCACAATTATAATAATTACGGGGGAAAGGTTGTGTAATTAGGACGATAGTGCACAAATCATAAAGTTACCATTTCATTGACAAAAAAATTGTAATTAATATGATTGTGAACTAGGGTATCCAATTGTAGAGGTCGGTAGGGGCGGCACAATTTGAATAGCCTACTGGCGGCAAATGTGTAAATCCGCCACTGCATGTATCACAGACGTTTTATTCTTATGATAACATAGAAGTGCCTTAGTTTTTATTTAATTGAACATTTACTTATATTTTATCTATAAATTGCAATATTTCATTTATAACGAATATGAATAAAAACAGTGAAAATATAGGTGTGTTGGTAATGTCCAGTAAGAAATAGTTATTATGCAAATATTATTATACTGCGTGCGTACGAATGCGGTGCGTTGGCCCCCCTTTGGTGTAATTTTCTAAGCTTTGCGTGCACGAGGCAGAGGATATCCGAAAGCATACTTTTAGCAGGATTTCAGAAAAGTTGGAAGTAACCGCGAATGTACTATTCTTAATTTGCATGTAATTTTACGAAAGGGCAGCACAGGCGTTGGCAAATAGTGCATCGCTTTGCAACAACGAGGACTAGAGAATGTTCTACAGTGGAATACCTGAGAGGTTTCACAAGTTGTGGAACTGTCTGTACAGTTCGCAGCACCGTAACGTGCTCCGAAGTTGTGAACTTTGTTGGCATGCCTGGATGGCGTAGGCAAGCGCCATTTGAAACATTAATGGAATTTGAACGAAGCTGGACAGTGGGTCNCTGCGTGCGTACGAATGCGGTGCGTTGGCCCCCCTTTGGTGTAATTTTCTAAGCTTTGCGTGCACGAGGCAGAGGATATCCGAAAGCATACTTTTAGCAGGATTTCAGAAAAGTTGGAAGTAACCGCGAATGTACTATTCTTAATTTGCATGTAATTTTACGAAAGGGCAGCACAGGCGTTGGCAAATAGTGCATCGCTTTGCAACAACGAGGACTAGAGAATGTTCTACAGTGGAATACCTGAGAGGTTTCACAAGTTGTGGAACTGTCTGTACAGTTCGCAGCACCGTAACGTGCTCCGAAGTTGTGAACTTTGTTGGCATGCCTGGATGGCGTAGGCAAGCGCCATTTGAAACATTAATGGAATTTGAACGAAGCTGGACAGTGGGTCTCTGTGAGGTCGGATGGTCATACTGGAGAATCGCGCAACATACTGGATGAGTGGAGAGTGGAGTGAAGAGATTTGGACGGCTCTTAACATCGAGGTCTTGAGAGCCGACGATGGTAAAGCGAGGGGAGTATGGAGCAGAGATGGTACAGAAGGGTGGGGGAGACGGGGGATCCCAAACCGCCGACCAGTGCCATCGTCCGGCGCGATTCCCACGTGCGAAAATCCGGGAGCGACCCCACCGGGAATCGAACACAAACGTAGCTGGGAGGCGAGTAGTTTAACCACTACACCACCGCGGCCCCCATGGTGGATGAGAAGCGTCAACAGTGCGTTTACGTCTACGTTGGCGCCATTTATCTGAGGAAAGTGCACACACGCACACACACACACGCGCGCATGGTCCCGGACAGCAGCGACAGAAGTCTGATTCACATTGAGTTAATACATGAAGCTCGTTGCGTTAACTTTGCGTTCTCGATATGTTCAAGTATAGAGCGACGCATAGGTAAATTTCCCACGCGAGAAGTTGACCCGACTTCAACATAACAGAAATGTAACGTAGTTCTGTGCAGATTCAAGGGACGATAATTTTATTTGGTTTTATTTATTACTGTCAACTTCGGCCTGGGTTTGTATACTGTGTATTATGCCGCAATTTCAATAGACGCTGAAGTCATAATTTCGTTTGCATGTATGTAAATGATAAACAATTAAACAATTAGAAAATAATTTATGTTACTGAAAAAATTCTATGAGTGACAATCGGCATCAGTTAAGGTGAGAGGTCAGATTATTGGCACGTAGATAAAAAAGTTTTCAATATTATAATTGCTCATACGTGCATACTACAAGTATTCACGTACACATATACACTAACTTTTTACAGATCTCAGATACAACATATTTGGTGTCACTAAATTACAAATCATCATGGATGAGCATTATCCAATTTCTAGGTGAAAACTGCTACAATTATATAAAAAGTTCTTGCACAGAGTTAACGCAACGTTAACATAACGAGCATTTTGTTAACTTCGATGTGAATAGCTCTGTACAGATGCACGCCAAAACTGTCGCATCATGCGAGTGTCCGTAACGGACCGCACAGCGACCGCAGTCGAATGCGCTCTCCACCTGGTTCGTCTAATATCCTGAGCCAGCACGATCGCTAGACCTGTTTCCCCATTGAACACGCTTGGGACTAGATTGGAGAAAGCCACGTCCAGTCTCCAACACCAGCGACAACCCTTGCCCAACTGCACCACCACGCGGATTATAGTCTATTCGCGGTCTCTTCACACTTTCTAAATCAAAGCTTTGAAAAATCACCCCACGAATGACGTGCTCGGTTGTCTCCTAAATATGCCGTGTATCACAAGCGTTTTATACTTGTGATATAAAATTACCTTACTTTTTGTTAAGTCGAACTTTTACTTGCATTTAGTCTATTAATTATGATTTATAATTTATAATTAATATAAATTAAAACAGGTAGAAAATAGGTGTGTTGGTAACGCCTAGTAAGAAATAGTTCTCATGCAAAATTTTATTATACTGGATACACACGAATGAATGCGGTGCGCTGTCCTTTGGTGTAATTTGTTAGACTCGGTTATGCTTTGTTTGCATGGGGCGGAGGAACATCTTGGAAGTAGAGACTAAGCAGGTCTTCAGAAAAGTGTGAAGTAACCGCGACTGGCATATATGCATGAAACTCCATTCCACAGGATGATAGTTTCCAGGCGAGAGTTGCGGCCTGTATTTTGCTAAAAGATGATGCACGGAGTACTGAAATACTTTTCGACACGCCCTGCAGACTCTATACACACGAAAACTGCCTCTTGCACATTATTGGATATGTTAAATGTAAAAAATGTGTTGTTAATCAAATGTTTATTTCCTTATGTGGATTTCAGTAAAAGTCATTCGTCACAAGGGTTTCCACGCAATTGTGACATACTAGGGTTTAGAAACTATGTAATATNTTTGCATGGGGCGGAGGAATATCTTGGAAGTAGAGACTAAGCAGGTCTTCAGAAAAGTGTGAAGTAACCGCGACTGACATATATGCATGAAACTCCATTCCACAGGATGATAGTTTCCAGGCGAGAGTTGCGGCCCGTTATTTTGCTAAAAGATGATACACGGAGTACTGAAATACTTTTCGACACGCCCTGCAGACTCTATACACACGAAAACTGCCTCTTGCACATGATTGGATATGTTAAATGTAAAAAATGTGATGTGAATCAAATGTTTATTTCCTTATGTGCATTTCAGTAAAAGTCATTCGTCACAAGGGTTTCCACGCAATTGTGACATACTAGGGTTTAGAAACTATGTAATTTNCATTTCAGTAAAAGTCATTCGTCACAAGGGTTTCCACGCAATTGTGACATACTAGGGTTTAGAAACTATGTAATTTAAGTGAATTAAATACGGTCGTCTCAGTGGCAGCTTGCTTATTGCGTAGCTTTAATGTTAGCTCATTGTAATATATTCGGGTATGAACATACGTATTACAAATGCATAAGAGTTAGAGGCAAAATATGTTTTTGGGTTCCAGGAAAATCTATTCATTATTTAAAAATCACTTTAAGAAATTATTTATAATTGTCTACTTTTGTTGTGCATTCTTGAAGCTTGGGATTAGTGTGGAAAATGGAGGTGTACGAAATGGAATACATAGAAAATAAACATATCAGATCGTCACCCATGCATAGTTTGCCGGCGCGTTGCTTTATATTGACGAGATCTGTTCTTGGTGCATGAAGTAAATAAACAACTAGCGAATACATTTGTATATTGTTTTATAACACATACTATATATTGTTCTAATAGTTGTATCTACAAACAAAATAAACGTGTGTGTATACTTTTTCTAAAGAGTATATTACCTTCAAATTATCCCCTTCACCAACCCTGAAATAAATTGGTGCCAAATAATAATTTACTCTTGGTTTTAAAATAAAATGACACTATATAAGTTAGCTTACTAAAGTTTGTAATTATTGTGATCCGCAATATTTTTTCCTTAAAAAATAATTGTTTTATGTTCTCGAGGCACCCCAGAATTTAAGAATATTCGAACCATGGCTGGCAGTTGGGCGGTTCGAGCTGTCTGATGGCACCAAGCGCCAAAATTCACTGAAGAGAAAAGTTAAGATTGATTCTTTCCTTATCCATATTATTAAATAATATGAAATGTATNGCGCCAAAATTCACTGAAGAGAAAAGTTAAGATTGATTCTTTCCTTATCCATATTATTAAATAATATGAAATGTATAACATATAAGCTGGGTGTTATACATATACTACAATAATTTTTATAGTTAAAAACGATATCACTATTATGAATTTGGCTGCTGCACTGCACAGAAATAAACGTTGAAATTGCCTGAGCTTTACAAAATTTTAAATATATAATGGAAAAAAATAAATTTGATTTGCTCGGCGTCACTGCGACCGACAAGCATGTTTGTTGTTGGCCAAGACAAGGTGACAATACGGATGTTTCTTTCTATTTTTTTAACGTAATGTTACTAGCGTTGTGCTTCTGCAAGTGAGAAGCTGCGATTCTATCATTACGACGGGCTACNGCGCCAAAATTCACTGAAGAGAAAAGTTAAGATTGATTCTTTCCTTATCCATATTATTAAATAATATGAAATGTATGACATATAAGCTGGGTGTTATACATATACTACAATAATTTTTATAGTTAAAAACGATATCACTATTATGAATTTGGCTGCTGCACTGCACAGAAATAAACGTTGAAATTGCCTGAGCTTTACAAAATTTAAAATATATAATGGAAAAAAATAAATTTGATTTGCTCGGCGTCACTGCGACCGACAAGCATGTTTGTTGTTGGCCAAGACAAGGTGACAATACGGATGTTTCTTTCTATTTTTTTTAACGTAATGTTACTAGCGTTGTGCTTCTGCAAGTGAGAAGCTGCGATTCTATCATTACGACGGGCTACNTTTTTTTTAACGTAATGTTACTAGCGTTGTGCTTCTGCAAGTGAGAAGCTGCGATTCTATCATTACGACGGGCTACGTTTGTCAAATGCAAGCAATCAGTTATCACTGCTACAGTAAGTGCGGTTTGGGTGGTCATAGTGCTACTTGAACAAGTTCATGTATGGAAGTACGCATTGCAGAGGTTTTCAAGCAATGTACCGCTGTGCATTGATGTGTCGAGAATTACAACCTGCGACGCCGCGGATACTTGTGTTTTGTGTCTATGTATGTGTAATATTTCTTGTAACTATGTCTATTTTATTAAATTTTTTTTACGATTAGGTCAATTGCATTCTAAATTAAATTATAATTTATATTAAGGCAAATGTTTAAACATGTTAGATTTTATAAGATATTCTGCAGAGGAGCCGTGGAAAAGATTTCCGCTGTGTCCGGAATCTTACCAAGTATACTCATATCAGTACTTGGCCTCGCCTATGACGTCACCATGTGTATAGTTCGTAGTGCTGCCTGAATCCCCAGTACAGTACACAGACATACTATACTTGGCAAGTGACTTAGAAATTTCTGTAGATTTACGGAAACTTTTACGGAGACGTAGAGTTAATTTACGGAAAGGAACTTCGTAATGACGAATAACTGAAATGAGCTCCGTAAATATAAAATACGGAAGCTCTTCGTATTCTTAAGGCTTCGGTTTTGAGTCACGGACAAAGCAGATGATACCTGAAGCGTATAAAACCCCATATTCACAATACTGCTTCGTGTAAAATAGCAGTAGGTGAGTGCGAATCACTCATGGAGTGCCAATTCGTTGACTCTTGTTCAAATTCCGCTACAGGACAAAACCTTCTGTATACACAGCGAAACACGCACATAACGAAAATAAAACAGTATTTTTGTAACCTCGTTTTATAAACCGAAAATATAGCAAGCACTCTAACACGACTTAACTAAGATAGGGGCGTTCGTCACTGTCATGTAAAATCCATATTTACAAAATGCTTCGTGTAAATTTGTGGTAGGTGATTCTTTCGAGTTATTTATTGTTGATATTTAGATTCGCGTTTAAATCCCTCTACAAGAGTAAATATTTAAAGTTTTTTTTTATTTCTAGGTTATACGCAGTGAAATACATTACAAAAATAAAACTCTTATTCATACCCCTGTTCGTAAACCTAAAATTAACAAAAAAAATAGCACATATTCTAACATGACTTGAAACATGCATCATTCCACATACATTTCGTATTTACAACACCATCTCTTGTAAGAGCGTGGTAGGTGAGTGGATAATATATTGGACGTCCAAAATTTTCTCAGAGTTCAAATCCCGCCACAGGACATTTTTTATTTGTATATTCATTTTTATACAGAGCAGATTTAAAAACAAAACAAACTTGCAAGTTTGTGGACACATTCCGTGAATTCACGGAGATTTCGGTGAATTTTACGGAGAGTACGTTATTGAAAAAAAACGAAGAGACCGTAATTTAACGTAGATGTCTGGATAATTTGTAACCGGTATTTTCCGTAATTTTACGGACCATTTTTTTTAAGTGTAAAGGAAGTTGCTGACTTGCTGGCGTACTCCTTTACTTACGGCGGTCGCCATGTTTATTTCGTTTGTCGTCGCGACCGTTTAGAGGTAATAAAGAGCACCAATTTGAAAAGTTGATTCACGTATACTGTTATACAAATTGTCTTTCAACTGTAAGTAAACAACTTTATATTACCAATTACCCCTTGCTTTACCGCGAATATCTTTCGGACGTATCTGTGGACACAACTTATTTGATTTTCCGAGAGGAGTTAAAGCATGTTACGATAGTTGCTACACATATGTAACGTGTAATTTTAATCTTAAAAATTCGATCATTCTTGTTTTGTGTTACATAATATTAGTTGCTGTTTTGTGTTGCATAACATGACCCCATAGCCTATGTATTTGTAGTGTACAGAATGAACTGAAAGGCTGCCAGTAGTTGTGAAGTGCTGTCCCATTTTATTAGGAACCTAAAATAGTTAGCCGATTTCATTAACTACTTTCCCATGACTCCTGGAAAGTCTCTGCTGCAAGAACCACAGCTACTATGGACACACAAGTGATAGGAACGCTTATGTTTTGAAACGCATGAAACATCCCGATAAAGACAGTATTGGAGTGGGTTTGAATATTTCGTAAGTGGGGTCTCGCGAAATGTACATATAAAATGCAGTAATGTTAACCATGAAATTATTAAAAAGAAAAAAAACTTTTTTTATTTTCGAATTTTATATACAAATCCAAGACTAACTTGGCAAATTGTCTACACAAGTACACAGAGAAGGGTGCGTATGCATACGTATGTACTTAGCTAAAGGTTGTTCACATTAAAATAAGCCCTTCCGAAATCAACCTTTGAAAAAAAATCACTGCCAATAATTACATACATGCCACAGTACGCACTAGCTGCCGGCTCCCAGTTAAGTTGACAGCTAATTACGAGAAATTGTTACACGTTTTGACGTTAGGATATTGAGAGTGTAACATTTAATGTATGGCTATTGAAATCAGTGTTTCTGGTTTTAACGCTCACAAAAACACGGATTTGCATATAATTAACACATTTACTTTGCTAAAAAAAATTAATGGCCTTCCATGAGTGAAGAATGGATAAAGTAAGACAGTCCATGGCAATGTAAATCTAATATATTATATATAGCNGGAAAGGAACTTCGTAATGACGAATAACTGAAATGAGCTCCGTAAATATAAAATACGGAAGCTCTTCGTATTCTTAAGGCTTCGGTTTTGAGTCACGGACAAAGCAGATGATACCTGAAGCGTATAAAACCCCATATTCACAATACTGCTTCGTGTAAAATAGCAGTAGGTGAGTGCGAATCACTCATGGAGTGCCAATTCGTTGACTCTTGTTCAAATTCCGCTACAGGACAAAACCTTCTGTATACACAGCGAAACACGCACATAACGAAAATAAAACAGTATTTTTGTAACCTCGTTTTATAAACCGAAAATATAGCAAGCACTCTAACACGACTTNCATAACGAAAATAAAACAGTATTTTTGTAACCTCGTTTTATAAACCGAAAATATAGCAAGCACTCTAACACGACTTGAAACTAAGATAGGGGCGTTCGTCACTGTCATGTAAAATCCATATTTACAAAATGCTTCGTGTAAATTTGTGGTAGGTGATTCTTTCGAGTTATTTATTGTTGATATTTAGATTCGCATTTAAATCCCTCTACAAGAGTAAATATTTAAAGTTTTTTTTATTTCTAGGTTATACGCAGTGAAATACATTACAAAAATAAAACTCTTATTCATACCCCTGTTCGTAAACCTAAAATTAACAAGAAAAATAGCACATATTCTAACATGACTTGAAACATGCATCATTCCACATACATTTCGTATTTACAACACCATCTCTTGTAAGAGCGTGGTAGGTGAGTGGATAATATATTGGACGTCCAAAATTTTCTCAGAGTTCAAATCCCGCCACAGGACATTTTTTATTTGTATATTCATTTTTATACAGAGCAGATTTAAAAACAATACAAACTTGCAAGTTTGTGGACACATTCCGTGAATTCACGGAGATTTCGGTGAATTTTACGGAGAGTACGTTATTGAAAAAAACGAAGAGACCGTAATTTAACGTAGATGTCTGGATAATTTGTAACCGGTATTTTCCGTAATTTTACGGACCATTTTTTTTTTTAAGTGCAAAGGAAGTTGCTGACTTGCTGGCGTACTCCTTTACTTACGGCGGTCGCCATGTTTATTTCGTTTGTCGTCGCGACCGTTTAGAGGTAATAAAGAGCACGAATTTGAAAAGTTGATTCACGTATACTGTTATACAAATTGTCTTTCAACTGTAAGTAAACAACTTTATATTACCAATTACCCCTTGCTTTACCGCGAATATCTTTCGGACGTATCTGTGGACACAACTTATTTGATTTTCCGAGGGGAGTTAAAGCATGTTACGATAGTTGCTACACATATGTAACGTGTAATTTTAATCTTAAAAATTCGATCATTCTTGTTTTGTGTTACATAATATTAGTTGCTGTTTTGTGTTGCATAACATGACCCCATAGCCTATGTATTTGTAGTGTACAGAATGAACTGAAAGGCTGCCAGTAGTTGTGAAGTGCTGTCCCATTTTATTAGGAACCTAAAATAGTTAGCCGATTTCATTAACTACTTTCCCATGACTCCTGGAAAGCCTCTGCTGCAAGAACCACAGCTACTATGGACACACAAGTGATAGGAACGCTTATGTTTTGAAACGCATGAAACATCCCGATAAAGACAGTATTGGAGTGGGTTTGAATATTTCGTAAGTGGGGTCTCGCGAAATGTACATATAAAATGCAGTAATGTTAACCATGAAATTATTAAAAAGAAAAAAAACTTTTTTATTTTCGAATTTTATATACAAATCCAAGACTAACTTGGCAAATTGTCTACACAAGTACACAGAGAAGGGTGCGTATGCATACGTATGTACTTAGCTAAAGGTTGTTCACATTAAAATAAGCCCTTCCGAAATCAACCTTTGAAAAAAAATCACTGCCAATAATTACATACATGCCACAGTACGCACTAGCTGCCGGCTCCCAGTTAAGTTGACAGCTAATTACGAGAAATTGTTACACGTTTTGACGTTAGGATATTGAGAGTGTAACATTTAATGTATGGCTATTGAAATCAGTGTTTCTGGTTATAACGCTCACAAAAACACGGATTTGCATATAATTAACACATTTACTTTGCTAAAAAAAATTTATGGCCTTCCATGAGTGAAGAATGGATAAAGTAAGACAGTCCATGGCAATGTAAATCTAATATATTATATATAGCNAATGGCCTTCCATGAGTGAAGAATGGATAAAGTAAGACAGTCCATGGCAATGTAAATCTAATATATTATATATAGCAGAATGATACAAAATGCTGAGAAACGGAGATCCTAAGCAGGGGTTTCTAAACTGCTCAATTAACCGAGAAAAGCCTATACAATACACTAATGAACAGTTGAATTTCAGACACATGCTGTGTTGGCGAAATGACGATGTGGTCGCCCCGTCGAATGGAATATTGCCCAGCCACGCATCACTGGGTTGTCGTCAGACCTTATATTGACCGCCTGAGTAACACTCGAGCACAGAATGGGGACTAAACAAGATCCCGGTGCATTTTATCGTGGCCAGGTTGTTGGGGCCAGACTTATGGGACACTATATTTCTGAAGTCTTGCAGGCACTGGGATTTCCACGAGTCATCTTATCAAGAGTGTACTATGAGTTTATGGATTCAGGTGTAAAACCACCGCCACCAGGGATAACTGCCGCCGTGGCGTTCAACATATCGATAACAGCGGTCGCCGTCGGCTAGCTCGTTGGTATAGGCAATTCACGGTAAAGTGAGTACTTTTGAAAGCTTTCTCATTTCGAATAATAGTCAATAAATATGTTTTATTTTAGCCTGAGGCGTTAAGTACCGAGTTCAGTGGAATATACACACTGTGTTTATTACTTACGTGGCAATATTTATTTTAACAAATGTGTGCGAAGGATTAAAAAAATGGCTGGAAGGAAAAAGTAACTTGGGGCTCAAAAGTGCTCACTTTACCGTGAGCAGCGTATAACGGCGGATAGACAGGCTACAATGCAGCAGATCACTCGCCAATCAAATGCTGGACCACAACGACCTGTGGGCAGCCATTACATCCAAAACCATCATCAGACCGAAAGAGGGTGTTAACACGCCACTAAAGACTATTCATATTAAATTGAGCACTACATTTGAAATATGCCACTGCCACTATCTGCATATATTCTAACGGGAACACTGACTGGTATGCAACCAGTATAGTTGGTAACGACGGAAGGAAAGTAGTTCCGTGTATTAGCGTTGAATTTAAAGTTTTAGGTAATATTGGTGAACGCTGGAATGATTTATTTCGCTTGGGTTTTTTTTTTATGCATGCAAGTGTAAGTATTAACAAATTTGTAAAACATTTACTGTTCAATAATTTCACAGTTTCACTATACTGGCGCGTGAATAAAGTGGCCAGGCCCATGGCAATGTTAATTTTACGCATGGTGGAAGACTACTCAATGTGCATCCAAGTAGATCTTTAAAAGTGCTCAGTTTATCGTGAGCAGCCTAAAGGCAGATATCTCTCATTCAAGTGTTCATGGGTGTATACAGACTACTTAGCCACAGCCTTGGACACAGGAGCCATGGATTCGGAAACGTTGACTTAGAGTAGGGGAGGTGAGGAAGGAAGAGCTCACCGAGCACGATCCACATGACGATGGCGTTGCCGCCGACGGCTATGGCGAGCATGAGGGCGAAGGCGACGGCCCAGGCGGTCTTTTGCCACGGCGGCAGGCGGAAGGGCCTCTGGGCGGGGAAGAGGCACTGCGCCAGCAGGTCCCTGGCACCTCGCCGCGCCTCCCGCGACAGAGAGTCGTCGACAAGCACCGCCTCCAGCAGTCCCTCGAGCTGCGTGCGGTTCAGCGACCACGCCCAGCTCACGTTCCGCAGAGGGCCGTAATGCGCCAGCAGCTGCGAGCTGCAGTTGTACAGCACGACGTCCGGCGGCTCCTCCATCACACGGCCCCGCCACCAGGCGCTCTTCTTTCCACCAGTTGGCACGTAGTCACTGTTATCTTCCTTCGCCAGTAGCTACACACTCGCTGTTATTCACGTGCCGCGACTCTGCCTGCTGCTGGCACTAGCCCTTTCCAGAAGCAGCGGTGCGAGACAGAAGGCGCGCCTCTTTCAACCAGTCAACTGGCAACCAGAACGAATCGGGTAACTGTTATATTCCTGCAATACTAGTTACCCGCCCACTGTAATTCACACCCTGTGACTTTGTCTGCTTCTGATACCACTACTCTCCAGAAAGCAAAAGCGCGAAACAGTAGGCGCTCTTGTTTCAAGCAGTCAGCAGGTGATCAGAGCTAATGTTTCCCTATCTTCCTCCAGTACCAGTTACACACTCACTGTGACTCACACCCCGCGACTCTGCCTGCTACTGGCACTACTACTCTTCAGAAGTAGCGGCACTAGATAGAAGGCGCTCCTCTTCCAAGCAGTCAGCAGGTGGTCACAGCGGGCAATGTTTCCCCACTCTTCTATCGTCCTCCACTGTCAGCTACGCGCTCATTGTATTCATACTAGCAATTAAAACCAGCGTCGGCAGAGCACAGAAGGAATAATTGATGATGATGGGTCTGCCTGAAATTGAATACTTGGATTCGCTGGCAGTAGCTGCGTATGTTTAACAGAGAGATAATCACGATGGGTAGTTTCGCCTGGTGATAACCATCACACACTTTTGGTGTGAGGGAGAGAAGTAACTTTCACTAATAAGAGAGGTTTTATAATGAAGGTAAGCACTAAGATGATGTTCTGCAAAAAACACATGTTAACAGTTATCCTGGCATAAATCACTAAAAAAGAAGTGCACGGACGAAGGCTTCGTAAATATTACACTCTCACTCGCTGTTAACAGAAGTTATATTATTACCATACTTAATGATGGTTTGTTGCGTATTTTGATTTAAACAAATTCTTGGTATCAAATTAAACAAAAGTTTCAGATATCAACTAGCCGACAACAAAGTAAAATGCGCATAAAAGAAACTATGCATTAAAACTTTATCGAAACATATTTTTAATTTTTTATTATTCGGAAATTATGAACTGGTTACAACAGCCTGTGTGATCTGTGGGAGTTTTTAAATGGAAATATTTTTACGAGTATATTGCCTATCGCATAATTTCATCATGAAACACGATATTAAAAAGTGCATTCTACTTATTAACCCAAAATCAAAGTATTGCTTTTAACAAGTTTATAAATAACTAGTTTTGATAAATATAAGTTAAGTACTTTTTGTTTCGCCGATATAGCAAAATCATTGTAGTTCGCATATGTTAAAACGCAATGTCCCTGAAATGTTACTGTGGCACGCAAATTTCGCAGTTTGCAACGAAGGCAGGCCTCAATCACGTTGTTGTTCATCGGGGAAGAAACACGCGTGGCGACAGCGGCGTCTCGGCACCGACATTCTTATCAACGCTACACACGAGCATCTCCGAGCCCGACTGCGGGCAACGCCTTGGTCACCGAGGTGCGGGGCTGGTACGCACAGCCGCGGTGCATGCGCACACCGAGTCCGGCAAACGCGCGCCCCTGGCGGCGACACCTGCAGTTGGCGACTAAGATATCAGAGCTCACACTCGCGGACAACACGCCGAGTGAGCTCGATATCATTTTGACGAGGAAATTTCACAATTTCCGTAGAGTGTGTTGTTTGAAAATTTAATCAAGTTCCATTATATTGTTCAATTTCATTTGATAGAGTCCTCTGTTGACCAGATCGAGGAGCACAAATTGCTTAAGTTTGTGGCTAACCAATAAATTTATTTCCGTTAGACAATTTTTTTGGGCGGGTGGCAAGCAAGGTTTTTTTTAATTTCTGAGAATGTTATTTTGCACATGTATTGTAACAACACAATACGAGCCGAGCTGCTGTGGGATGAACATCGTGCTCGTAGCTGCTCTCTCTCCGGGATCTGCCCGCCCCCTTTGGACCAGCGAAGGCGAGGACTTCTGTGAGTTCGGCAGGACTGCAGCAGCTTGGGTGCGGCGACTATTCCGCAACTCGTCGCGTCCCCAGGTGGCGGATAGGGGATTCCCAGGCCCTGGGGTGGCTGGAAAAACTCGAGCATTCAATATCTGCTGTCAATATTATTGTTCTGGTTCGCCTGCACAGAAATATTGACAGCAGTTCAACCTCAAGAGCGCTTCTAGATTTTCAACTAGACATTAAAAATCATGGAATCCACACCTGCTGCGTCCTGTAGCATTTTCAGTAATACATGAATAAGTTTTGAACTTCTTTCCTGTCGGGAGGGTTTTTACGGTGCCTATGCCGGTTTTCCCCCTTCCCCTTCTTAGCTATAGCCTCAGCTGTAGGTACACTTAGGGATGCAGTTCATGGCCCCAATTGTGGCCATGGCTGCCTTAATCTCTCTGACGCAATGCATGCCGCATGAAATTCCCTCTCCTGTNGCTATAGCCTCAGCTGTAGGTACACTTAGGGATGCAGTTCATGGCCCCAATTGTGGCCATGGCTGCCTTAATCTCTCTGACGCAATGCATGCCGCATGAAATTCCCTCTCCTGTAGGCGTATGGGGCCTAGTCCTGAGACCCACTTAAGCTCCCGTTCCTACCTTAGACGTACACGTAATACTTAGCAATAGGGTAGGTTACAAAAAAAAACATAATTATTTACAGAAACCCGTTTGAAGTATTGAAATGGCTTTGGAAAGGAGGTTACCTTTCTGTGCTTGAAGAGACAGTATTGGTGCTTTTCGACATTATCCACTTAGTCCCTTGAAAGTAATGAGTGACTAGTCGTAAAATTGTACAAAATAAAATAAAACTAGCCCGTCCCATTAGAAACACATAATTTCACATGACGTTTACCCTTCATTATACTGACGCAAGATTTCCCTATGAACTCCATAAACGCTAAAAATTTCATCATTTTAGTTTCCTAACATAAGCAGACCGAACTTATTTCATTATTACGTTTTATACAGAACACCAGCCATTTGCAAAGAAGAATTGTCGAGCTGCTGAACACCGAATTTGGTAAGATTTTTAATTTTAATTCTACTCTTGTGACTAGAGCTTTTCTGTAAAATAATTGTGTGCCTTTATAGCTTAACAGTTGTTTTTTTAGAGTGCCGGTAAATTGTGAGGTTCAGAAAGAATAGATAGTTACAACAAAATACAGTTATCTGTAAACCATGCGTACTGTCGCTTTTTAAAAAGTCTAGTTATTAGTACTTNGATAGTTACAACAAAATACAGTTATCTGTAAACCATGCGTACTGTCGCTTTTTAAAAAGTCTAGTTATTAGTACTTAAAAAAAACAGAGTTATGTTCTACTGACATTAAATCATAGCTGTGTGAATAAATTAGAGATTTAATTTAATTATTTTTATAAATACCTCCATTCCTCACGAACTCAAATACGCCCTTCTGGTGTCAGAATTGGGATGGAGGCATTTAATTGTTAGTCATGTTAGGCAATAGGCTAGTTACTAGTGGTTAAAAAAAACTAAAATTAATTTATTATGACTGTTTTGTACAACCATCGGAGTGAGTGATAACTAGAAAAATGTCTACAGTACTGGAAGAACTGCAATCAATAATTGATGGGTTAAGTAGCCAGATGGTTAGTGTAAGGGCAAGTATAAATAGTTTGAAAGAAGTTTGTAAACAACCAGGTTGTACCATTTTAAAAAATGTTTTAATAATTTCTTATGTTTTTCATAGTTAGTGTTGAACAAATTCCTTTTATCAGCTGAATTTCAATTGGGGATATTATTTTATTTCATTTAGAATTGATTGATTTGGAAAGAGATAATTATCTCAGTGAATTACATTCATTTTAAATTATTGAGGGCATTCTCACAAAAAACGCTTCAACCAAGTTGTCAACGCATTTTCGGGCAGTTAACTGCACACGCGTTTTCTTGCAGGATCTGTATTTTAACACACCGCATATGTTTTGTGTCGCCATCGCATCCGGTTGAAAGCCTATAATTTTTCTTTTTGCTGTGTCCTTCAATCGCTTTGCTAGATTTTTACCACGCGTGATCTCTTTTCACGTTGTTACTAGGCGCGAAAAGCATCGGAAGCTGCAGTTTGGCTATGCTCATGCCATCTAGCACATCGGCATTCCTCACACCTCTGGCTAGTTTGAAAATCGGAATTGACGACGCGCAACTCCAGACTTCACTTCCTATTAAGATGTAGTTTCGNGATAGTTACAACAAAATACAGTTATCTGTAAACCATGCGTACTGTCGCTTTTTAAAAAGTCTAGTTATTAGTACTTTAAAAAAACAGAGCTATGTTCTACTGACATTAAATCATAGCTGTGTGAATAAATTAGAGATTTAATTTAATTATTTTTATAAATACCTCCATTCCTCACTAACTCAGATACGCCCTTCTGGTGTCAGAATTGGGATGGAGGCATTTAATTGTTAGTCATGTTAGGCAATAGGCTAGTTACTAGTGGTTAAAAAAAACTAAAATTAATTTATTATGACTGTTTTGTACAACCATCGGAGTGAGTGATAACTAGAAAAATGTCTACAGTACTGGAAAAACTGCAATCAATAATTGATGGGTTAAGTAGCCAGATGGTTAGTGTAAGCGCAAGTATAAATAGTTTGAAAGAAGTTTGTAAACAACCAGGTTGTACCATTTTAAAAAATGTTTTAATAATTTCTTATGTTTTTCATAGTTAGTGTTGAACAAATTCCTTTTATCAGCTAAATTTCAATTGGGGATATTATTTTATTTCATTTAGAATTGATTGATTTGGAAAGAGATAATTATCTCAGTGAATTACATTCATTTTAAATTATTGAGGGCATTCTCACAAAAAACGCTTCAACCAAGTTGTCAACGCATTTTCGGGCAGTTAACTGCACACGCGTTTTCTTGCAGGATCTGTATTTTAACACACCGCATATGTTTTGTGTCGCCATCGCATCCGGCTGAAAGCCTATAATTTTTCTTTTTGCTGTGTCCTTCAATCGCTTTGCTAGATTTTTACCACGCGTGATCTCTTTTCACGTTGTTACTAGGCGCGAAAAGCATCGGAAGCTGCAGTTTGGCTATGCTCATGCCATCTAGCACATCGGCATTCCTCATACCTCTGGCTAGTTTGAAAATCGGAATTGACGACGCGCAACTCCAGACTTCACTTCCTATTAAGATGTAGTTTCGNTACCTCTGGCTAGTTTGAAAATCGGAATTGACGACGCGCAACTCCAGACTTCACTTCCTATTAAGATGTAGTTTCGTGGAAGTTCATCTTACTTCTCGTCATGCAGTTTAGATGTGCTACAACAGTATATAGAAATAGTTCCTTCGTGGACAAGGTCTGCGGGTAAGGATACAAGATATATTTAGATATATCTATATTTATATGGATGTCAGATCGATATCGATAAGTGATATATCAACGATTGAAGGATGATATTGTCGATATTTGAGGAATGTTTATTTATAAGTATGATGGATACATTTTTGATGACCAAAATATAATAAAATTTATTGAAAAAAAAATTACAATTCCCAATTTTTTGCGTCTACTGGTCCTAAGAAAAGTATTTTACCCAATATTTTACCAAGAAGTCGATAACTGTAATGTGTGATAGTTGCTCCCGCCTTTGAAAAGAGTCGTTCGGCTGGCACCGAGGTGGTTACTATAGGTAGATGTCTCATAGCTATTTTTAATAGGTTAGGATACAAGCCCTGTATCTCATGCCATATGTCCAACACATTTGTTTTTAATGTGCTCGTAGGTACTGTGAGATACAATGGTAACTCATCGTCACCATCAGTCTTCCTTCTCTTCACATGGGTATGCGCCAATGATTTGTGGNTGTGAGATACAATGGTAACTCATCGTCACCATCAGTCTTCCTTCTCTTCACATGGGTATGCGCCAATGATTTGTGGTACTTCCAAAAATCAAAATCGTTCTCTTCGTCTTCAGATGATGTGGATGACATGAAGGCTGCTTGCTTGTTTTCAGCTAACATTTTTCTTATTTTAATTATTGCCTTTGCGCATGCATCTGGCTTTTTGAAATGTAAGTTTTTGAATCGTGGATCTAATAAAGTAGACACTGCCATCAATGCAGAAAATTTGAACTGTCCAAAACGTTTTTCTATCTGTAGTGAAATATTTTTCTTCAAATCACCCACAATATATGAAGTTATTTTAATTTTGTTATATTGATCTATAGCACAACTGATTATAGGCACTACTTTCGAAATAGTGATGCACTTCTCTACAGACGCTTCTCTCGTCATAGCCTCGAGTGTCACCGCATTATATGGGCTATATCTTAGATACTAGCAAGCTCAACTGCTANTGCTTCTCTCGTCATAGCCTCGAGTGTCACCGCATTATATGGGCTATATCTTAGATACTAGCAAGCTCAACTGCTATCAGCATTGAAGATGCATCAATTTTGCCAAAAATCACTTCGCTTATATAAGGAGCAAGTTCAGTAAATCTGAGTTCCAGCGCGTTTTAGTATCGAGTTTAACTTGTAATGTCTTCCCTTCCGGTATTTTGTTTTCCATTTTTTTCCTTTTTAAATCACTTTTTCTGTCTACTTTTTTAAAAATATATTTTACTATATTTCTTGTATGTTCTATGNTTTTTTCCTTTTTAAATCACTTTTTCTGTCTACTTTTTTAAAAATATATTTTACTATATTTCTTGTATGTTCTATGATGTTGCCCAACGCTGTAGTTTTTTTTTATAGCATCCTCAGCAATTAAATTAATCAGTGAGCAAAACATGGTAAATGTTTAGCTGCTCCCAATGTGTATCTGATAGCTTTGACCATGTTGGCACCAGAATCAGTCACAATAGCTGTTACTTTTTCTGACTCAATGCCCCAATTGTTTAAGATCTCTGACAACTGTTGGCCAATTTAGTTCCCAGTATGACTTTCATTTAACTCGAATACACCAATCATGAGTGATTGCAATTTTTTTTGCAATAAAAAATGAACCGTGATGCCCAGATAACTAGTGTTATTACTCATAGTCTCAGTCCAGATATCGGCAGTAACACAAAAATCATTCAAATCTTTAAATTTCTTCCTTACAATATTTGATATTTGCTCATATTTATTATCTATTTGTGCTTTGATAGTTTTAAGAGAAGGCACTTTGTACAAAGGTGTTACTTGCTTCATTAAATGTTTAAAGCTCTTACCTTCGACCAGATTGAAGGGTCTATTATCAGNGACCATATTTTACACCACCCTTAGAATATTGAAGTACACTGTTAAAAGCATCATTTATTTTTGTGTGCTACCAGATAATTTCTTAATGCACTGTGACTGTTCGTTAGAAGTGTTCGATTTACTTGCATCGTCTTGATTTTCGAGAAAATGAACGGAAGTCTTGTCTGTAGATGTAGACTGTGTAAAAGAATTGTCCAGTTTACTGGAAAAATAAATAAGTATAAGTCCCGACCATGTGCATGAATGTTACTTCCAAC
>NQII01005881.1:113698-146690 GCA_002778355.1 Clitarchus hookeri | reverse complement strand
GAACAAGGGCATGGTCTGGAGCATCGGTGAGTGCCCGCCCGCCTCCACCAAGCCTCGACCCTTGGTCTATACAGGCTCGGGCGGGATTTCACCGACAAACTTCGTGACGTGATTCCTTATGTAAAATCAAGTGTTAATATAATGGACACTTCATACTTAAACCGAATATTTAGGGAGACAGTAATCCTTGAAAATTAAAAATGTATAATGTATTTTTTNGGGAGACAGTAATCCTTGAAAATTAAAAATGTATAATGTATTTTTTGAAATTATAAGAAACGAAGAGGAATTAAAATACAATTCTCCAGACATAGTTTCATGTTATCGGGATATTCAACGGTACAGTTAAATCCCATTACTACCTCCCCTCGTAATGAAAATAACAAGGTTGGCTACCCTCTTTTTGCAGGCAACTTTTTTACAGCCACGAATTACGAACGTTTGATTCTCGTTTAACAGAAATGTTTATTTTGTGGTAACTGCCCACGACTCACAGTTTTCGTGTGAAACACACACAGGAATCTTCCGCTGCAGCGATATAGTGTCTAGCACTTAAGCAATACTAAGATAATTTCACGGTAAACTGAGCACTTTTGAAAGACCAAATTAGGTTTTATTTGTATACACGTTGTGTATTCTTCCGCCTTTAGTAAAATTAACACAGCAATGGGCCTGATGACTATATGCATGTGTCGGTCATGCGAAACTGTGAAGATATTTGAAAATTTAATAATTTACAAATCTGCTAATTGTTACACTTAGATTCATTAAAAAAAAATAGAAAGCGAAAGAAATTTATTNGAAATTAATGAAGTTTTCACAAATGTTTACCTGGCAATATTAACTCGACTATAAGACATGGAACTACTTTCTCCTGCATCGTCGCCAACTTCACTGGGCACATGCCATTCAGTGCGTCTGTTAGAATATATGCAGGTAGGAGCAGTGACTTTTTTCTAAGGTTAATTTCAAAAGTGCTCACTTGACAGTGAACAGCATGTAGGCAATACATGCGTCTGTGGTAAGCCGCCGTCTACACTGCACAGAAGAAGGCGGAGGAAAGTTTTCACGCTCGCTGTAAATAGCATATACCTTGCATTAATTAGCTTACAGTACTGGAGCTGCCTGTTTGTTTCTTGAGAGAGCCAGTATGGCATTCCCTGCAGGAAGTCGCTGCCAACGAAAGTTTCGTGTGTATCGTACCCGAACACAATGGGTCCTGGGCACTCGCAACAAGAGAACCATTTCTGTTAATTCAGTCATATCGCTTAGTAAACCAGCATCAAACGTTCATAATTCCCGGGGGTAAAAAATTTTCCTGCAGAAAGATAACGGTTACCACCTTTATTTTCATTATGACGGGAGATATTAACGAGAGTCTGGTCTTAGGTTGAATATCCCGATTATNGGCATTCCCTGAAGGAAGTCGCTGCCAACGAAAGTTTCGTGTGTATCGTACACAAACACAGTGGGTCCTGGGCACTCGCAACAAGAGAACCATTTCTGTTAATTCAGTCACATCGCTTAGTAAACCAGCATCGAAAACGTTCATAATTCCCGGGGGTAAAAAATTTTCCTGCAGAAAGATAGCGGTTACCNGCTTAGTAAACCAGCATCGAAAACGTTCATAATTCCCGGGGGTAAAAAATTTTCCTGCAGAAAGATAGCGGTTACCAGCTTTATTTTTATTATGAGGGGAGGTATTAACGAGAGTCTGGTCTTAGGTTGAATATCCCGATATTACAAAACAATATTCGAAGAACTGTAGTTGAATATTTACAAGTGTCCTAATTTTTTAAAAAATTTGGCTTAAAATCTTAGTATTTTAGGCCTCGTAGCTCCCTCAATACTCAGTTTAGTTGGGGAGTGTCCAATATATTTTCCATTCGATTTTACATAAGGAATAAGCTCACGAAGTTTTTTGAATTCCTCCTCCCCATCCTGTATATAGGACGTTTCACAAAAATTGTATTTAATGAACTACACTCTAAAAATTTCTCTGGTAAACTTCCTAAACTGTAATGGAAGGTTTTAATCTATACACTGTTTCGTAATAATACCAGACATCGGGCTGCAGATATAGGAATGTTTAGCTTCCCTACTATACAAAGTTGGGAACTGCCCTGCCCATTTGACTGTTTTCTGAGTAGATGTAGGAACGCTACAATGAACGTGCAGGAGAACAAATTGCCATTCCCGCTTTCTCACTAAGTGTATATGTCGCAGGGAGATGATACAACCGGAGATTTTATCAAATCCCTAAGGTAGATGATCAATTCACGGAAGATGTTAAAATGACAACTCTGTGGGGTGAGTTCCCTAAAGAAAGTAAGTGATTTGATCAAGTCCCTTAACTATTTTAGTGAAAAGATGTTATACTTGAAGCTGGTAGCCTCATTACCTATAAAAAATTGCCGGCGAGCCTTGAAATGNATCGGGCTGCAGATATATGAATGTTTAGCTTCGCTACTATACAAAGATGGGAACTGCCCTGCCCATTTGACTGTTTCCTGAGCAAGTGTAGTAATGCTACAACGAATGTACAGGAGAACAAATTGCCATTCCCGCTTTCTCACTAAGTGTAAATACTGATATGGTAAATTTCCGAAATATTTCTTAGTGTGCGCAGTACACAGCAAAAAACGACACCTAATAAGACAATTCCCGCACTTGGTGAGAGGCATCATTCGCTTTCTAGGGCTACATTCCGTGGACGTATAAACAGCCGCTGCCAATAACATCAAACACAGACACATCTGAGTTCGCAGGAGCGTATGACACAGAGGTGTTCTGACACTAGTCTTCTCTTCGTTGTTCAACTACGGGCATTGAATTGCAGGTACTGTTACTTCGTCGCTACTTTCACGCCTGTAGCAATTCGAGGACTGTTACGTACTGTGCGTGTAATTAATTATAAAAAAAAAAACTAGCATGAGTTAACACTACGTTTTAAAGCTACGACTCACCAGATTACTTTGGTGACCGTAATAGGATTAGCGATGCTTTTTGTATTAACTTTCCTGTGTAGTGAAATAATTACCATAAAGCCGCAAGTTTTATTTAACCAACAGATTGTAGCATGTAGTTGAATTCTTCAATAGGGACCGATCTAAGATCAGGTGTAAGGGAAAGGTAGAAACCAAACCTATGTGTACTATACAGGAAGAGGTACGTTTGAATCCTCTAGCCACTCTGGTTGGCGATCTCAAGCTGTCAGATTTCTCATTTTATTTTAAAACATTTTCCTAAGCGTTTAAGTAGCTAAACAATGTGTGCTCAGAATGATTTTTGGGTTTAAAAAACATTTGCAAAGAAACTAGTATCAGTTTAATACTCAGTACGTCACGATCAATAAAAATATGTTTGTGTTTGATATTGGGTGCTGGCAGCAGTTTTTATGAGACTATATAGAATATAGCCTCAACAAGGAATAATGTCTCCCATCACGTGACTGACTTCCCTTATTGATTGCCGTTTTCTGAGTACAGTATGCATCATTAAATTAATTTTCTTATCGACGTCTATTATGTAAACCGCCATGACTAAAAGGGTAAAACAAATTGACAAAATAGTATGCACTAAGATAGTTTAACGATATTTTTCGAGTGAGTGAGTGAAGAGATTTGGGTGATTGAGCAGCGTCGAAATGAAAGGACGGTGAAATGAGAGACACCCGAGAAAACCCACCGACCACTACCCACCGACCAGCGGCATCGTCTAGCATGATTCTCATGTGCGAGGGTATGGTAGTGCCCCGGCCGGGGATTGAGCCTGGTTCACCTTGGTGGGAGGCAGTCAGGCTAACCGCTCAGCCACCGAGGCCCCCCTCCATTTTTTTAAGGTTGTGTGTAAGGAGTGTGTGATAATAATAATAAGTCAGTTAAAACATTACAAGTTGTCTAATGAACACGGTGGCTTAAACATGGTTACAAATGTATAGGCCATTTAATTGGGACTCAGTCAACTCTCTGCACCATCGGCTGACAACCAGTCAACAAATAACGTTGTTCAGTTTAGGAAGCGGTTCCAGTGTACTTTTCACCAAACAATTGAAATATTAAGACAAACAGAACTGGTTGTCCGCAATGGCGAATACTGGGACACAACAAGTTTGTATTGAATGCTAGTAAATGTGAACCCTCGTCTAATGTTTTAATTTTCACTGATTACACAAAAGTTTAAGTTTATTCCAAAACTTGTCACATTTACAATGATAGTATAAGACTATTACAGTCACCACCAAATAATTTCTTAGTACTCAAAATGTATGCTTGTGAGAGGAAGGAAACTTTATGTGTGAACAAATTATTTTGTAGGCTCTGAGATTAAAATGCTGACGATTGTTTAAATTACGTAAATGTGACCGCGAACCAGTGACTTGAGTTGAACTTAAGTAAGGTTACTTCTACTCAGGCTGGGAAGATCAGTGTCAAAAGTTTGACAACCAAAAATGTTTGCCACTTGGTAAGCGCTAGTGTCGCATGTGTGCCAGCTTTTCTCTGTTCCCTGCGTTAAAATACTGGATAATTGCAATTATCGTAAATCAAAATAAAATAATTTCGTTACTAAGGAAAATATTTCCCTTTCATCAATCATGTAGATTACATTTTTTAATAAAAGTTACCCTTTGGAACACTGCGCACCTAGCGGTGGAAATTTTCCCAATGCCAAACTCTCCCATTATAAATCTCATTTTGTTCCTAACCTGACTAGAATAAACCGTAACTTAAGTCACTTGAAACCCAGTGATTATTATAGTCCATTAATGTAAGTAATGATGCCGGAATTTTGACATATTTCCAGTGGCTGCTTCAGGGCAACGCTTCTCTGTACAATGCACTACTTCGCCGTCTGTGGCAGGTTACCAAACCAGGTTTACATGAGTAGCTTTTGGCTAGAGATTCCGCAGTCAAAGAACAACTGAGTGTTTCGATATTGCATTTGTGTGCTATGGAAAGGTCTCGCAGTGCGCGAATTCCGGAAACATAAAACCAACAGCTGAATTATAAGTACTGAATATAATTTGATGGGGTTAGATTTATTGACAAAATATTTTAATGCTAGTAACTCTTATATACAACAATATTCGATATAGTGTACAGTTTTCGATATTAAAAGTAGGGATATAAACAACAAAATCAGAAAAAACGCCAATTTTTTTTATCGACAAAGTTATATTATCTATTACTTGATGATATTCAAATGTAAATATTTTGAAGAAGAAAAAAAAATTTTCAACAAAATCTTAAATTCAGATTTGGTTATAATTGAGAAGGATTCTTAATTTTTGTTATTATAGATGTCTAAATAGCAGCTACAATTTCATTAAATTTTAGGAAACATTATTGCACTTTACTGTTTTTTTTATATATGCATTATTATTCTAATCATTTTAAACAACAGTTTTATATTCGGAAACAATACAGTGTATCGACCATTTTTCTTAATTCAAATTTGTTGCCAATAAAATAAACTTTACGGAAATATATGAAGGAGGTCCAGCTCAAATTTAGTGCTCCATTTTATATTTCGGCAATTCACGGACAGCGAGACATTTCCATAGCCTAAAACCACGAGCCTTAAACAGCAAGAAAATAAACTGAGAAATTCGCCTTTGGGTGTATTTGTGCAAGTGAACAACAATCATGACAGTAGTCAATGTGGACTCGAACCCAGCTAGTCGCCATGGCTGACGAGGGAGGGGATATAGCTTTTACGTACCACTAAAGCTCAATTGTTTCATGCTCAATAAATTGTCGACGTTCCATTGCTTTCAAAGTGATCATGTGCTACCACTCTCCTGTTATCTTCGCAAACATGAAGCTATACAGTAGGTGTTCAGCAAATTATTCTTATTTGCAACGGAAAACAGCTTTATCGCAGCACCTGGGCAGTGGAGCATCGTAACTGACTAATTAAACATCAAGAATTTATTTTCGTGAGGTAAATTCATACAACTGAGCAAAAAGTTTCGCGTACAAAATCTCTCGTGAAATATAAACTCGTCTCTGAAGCATCAGCTGCGCCGAGAGCTACGCTATGT
Source organism: Clitarchus hookeri (assembly GCA_002778355.1). Lineage (NCBI taxonomy): Eukaryota > Metazoa > Arthropoda > Insecta > Phasmatodea > Phasmatidae > Clitarchus > Clitarchus hookeri. Next base: position 140,647 of record NQII01005881.1, on the reverse strand, counting down.
TCTGGGTGGCCACACTGAAACTATGTTTTGTAAGTCTTGTAATGGAAGAATAAAACAAACAGTAGCAAGTATGACGTGTCGAGCGGCGACACTATGTGCGGGTAACGTTTTGAAAGCATAGATGCCGATAATCAAACACTCCGCATCACGACCAGTATAGCGTGCGTAGCGCCCACAGCTCTGCGGGACCAGCCACATTTCTAACAAAGGGATGCGATGTTTGCTCTCATCGCTAATATGACGAAAATTGTCTGCATAACGCTCAATTTGGTTGCAGCGTAAAGTAAAATGCTTAGTGAGACAACTTAGCTTTGATCATAGAGAATGAGGCCCATACATAGAGATTATGTTTTACCACAGGAATTGTCGACTGTTTCCTATGTTTCAACGCAATGTGCACGTGTCAGAAAATGTTCTTTCACTATTAATTGACGTGTGTGCATGAAATTAATTCTGACACTCTACAGAACCTGTATGATTCGGAACAGGAAATTTTCGCGTGTTGAATGCTCTGCAGGCTAGAATCTGCAGTCCTCTGTACACTAAGGCCTCAGCTGTTCGTTCTTTGATTGCGTCTTAGTGAGTAGCAAGGTTCTATCCTTGACGAAGTAGAATGGTACTCTGTGCTTGTTTTCATGCCGACTGCTATTGACCCAGAGTCGTGGATGGCGTGTCTGATTATGAGTCAATAGCAAAAGTACCTCAAATATATGTGAGTTTGAAGTCTACCGTGTTCTCGAATCAATACTCAAAATGTTCCTATTTATTTTTATGATTGATCAGCAAAGTGGCAAACCGAGAAAAAATGCATCTTCACATCATCAAAGGGCTGGAACGCTACAGTGTTTTGGACAATATGATGGCTGAGAAATGTTTCGCGATTCCCAGTGTGTCTACCCATACAAGGGAGAGCTGCAGTGTGGGGTGTTGTGTTCTCCAGGTGGGCAGGCCTCGTGGAGGGAGTTCCTGACGCTGCCCAATATCCTGAAGGAGTTCAACCCGCAGCTGCTGGGCTTCTCGACGGGCGACACCTGGAGCCACAAGAGGGTGGCACTCTTCAACGTGGCCGAGGCAGAGGCCATGAGCCGGGACATGCTCTTCCAGGCCAAGCTGCTGGTGAGGCGGATGATGTCGGATAGCAGGGTGGATCTACGCAACGACTGGAAGGTGAGTCCAGGCTAATTATAGAGGAATAAGGTGTACATTGCCTCTCCCTATATTTAGTGAAGTCCGCCAGAGTGAGAGTAAACTGGTGCTTGAAATGTGTTTGTTCGCCGAAATGCAGTTATATATTCCAAATAATTTATAATGCATTGTTATAATGTACTTTTGATACTTATACAGAATGTTCGGAAACTCCACCGACAAACTTAGTCGGTTTGTTCATTAAGGAAATTCAGTATTTAATGCCTGATGAATATTTTCCCGGAAAAGACTCCCCAGAAAGTGTGGCATTAAAATCTGAACATATTAAATTAAAAGTAAACGGATAAGTATGAAGACATGATGTTTTGTGTTCTAGGTAACAGTATGACTATATACAATATATATATATATATATATATATATATATAACTTTCTTCATACACATGTCGGGATTGCCACGCAATTAGGGAAGTGCGGACTCTTGCAGATATTGCAGAAATAATCTTGGATAAGTGACGACAGTGGCAAAACATTAAAAAAAAGTCAGTAATCAACTTAGCGCCGAACCGTTTGCGATAAAAGTGTTACGCTATTCCCCACCTGTGGCTTACAGGGTGGTTCATAGGGCCGGAGTTAATTCCTCCAGGCACAGACTATAAGGTGCCTTGAAGGTTGAGGGTATTTCCAATAAGGTAGTCTTTTGGGGTGTTTCACTTTACTGGATGGATATATTATCTCGAGTTAAAAAAAACATACAGAAACTCTTCCGATGTGTGGTACTCTATTTTGGCTAACTCAGATTAACTGTGAGAGACGTCGTGGTGGAGGGGGGCTTCTTTGGACGGCGACTTAATACTTAACTCTGCTGATGGTGCTGGTATGTTGTCAGCTGTGGATGAGATCCAGCGATGTGGGCGGTCTTGGAAAAGGCTCCCGTTTGGTGCCGTCTCCCCTGGACTGCTGTTCTGGGTTCGTTCTGATGTCCTTTCGCGATTTCTTGACGCAACTGCTTCTCTCTGCGCGGTGAAAATGAACTGTCCTGTTCACTAACTGTCCTACTGACGTACTCATGTACTGATGTACTGTTGTGGCCGGGGGTCCGATCTCCCCCGGCCGTACTCGGCATGGCTGATCTCTCTGTGTGCGGTCCTGACGAACTGACCGATGGTCTACTGATTACTAATCCCGAACTAACCTCTCTTCGCTGCGATATTCCTGTTTCCACCTTCACCGCAAAGAGGCTTATATCCTTTCTAGCCTCCCTCCCTAATTTCCAACATGTGTCCCCTTGTTGGGACGAGGGGGGATGTAGGAGGAAGCAGAACAATGCACTTCAAAAACATGCCATGGTTCCCTGAAGGTTGGAGGGGGAGGTGGCACCCTTTCATAGCTTACTCTGTCAGCTATTTCTTCCGTGGTGCGTGTTTTCTGACTTCAGGTGAACTGCATCTACCTATCTCATGATATCTCGGCGCTTACAAATTTTACTTGGCTTGCTAGAGGTGTAGGGGGGGAGGTGAGTCGGAGGCCTACTCAGCAGGACACGTGTAAGGCTTGGAAGCGCGTTTCTACCTCTGCTTGATCTTTCTCTACGGTGATTAGGACTGACACGTGTCTCTCTACACTGGTTTAAGCTGGCGGGGAGGATGGTGACAGTGCCGCTTCTAATACCTAATTACGTCACGCGTCAAGCATAACAGGTACTTGTGAAGGCTTCTATGCACTTGTAAAGAATGTACATGTCATGTTATACTTACTGTTATGTAACATTTCACATTACGAATAAGCTGCACAATATGTTTGTCATAAGTAGATAGTAATAATATGTCCGAGGGCAACGGCTGGGGTCTGTGGCACCATGGTGCCGTCCACCATCTTGAATCCTGCCATTTTGGGTGTCATTACAGACATTATATTTTGTGTCCTTTGCCTTTGTCAGCCATCCTGTTTTCTATTGCTATCTAGTTTCGGGAAGCTATTTTGTTTTCGCCCGCCATCTTTTATCGATCCGCCATATTATTTGTAGCTATTATTTTGTTTTCACATGCCATCTTGTTTCCACCCACCATATTGCTTCCCAATTACTCACCTTCGTTCGACACCAACATCTTGTTTCTCAATTACTCAACTTCGCATCTGTCGCATGCACTCCACATGCAATGGTTCTCTCATAGTACACTAGAGTGCACCACTGGTGCTGGTAATGTTGTTTATTGCTGCTGGAGTGTGCGACTGTCGTCCGCCATATTGTTTACAATTGTCCTACATTCAACTTTCACCTGCTAGGGGGACTAGTGTCGCTCTCGCTCAGCCGCTGTGTAGGTTCTGGAGCCTGGAATTTTCTCATCGCCAAGCAGCAGATGTTTGCATGCTGTCTCAGTGGGCAGAATATATATTCTTGGCGATCGTCATGTACGGGAGGCTACGGTCACTTGTGGTCCTAGATCCATATATCTAACTAATCTGCCTAAAGAGTTCCTGCTGATGTACGTATACCACGAAGTTCGGTACGTGTACAAGAGACTTCTGGCCTACCTACAGCAGGACGAAGATATTAGTGACTGCCTGCCCTGCAAGGAGTGCTTCGAGGGCTCACCACTTCCGTCTCAGACACTCCTCAATCCCACAGCTCGTGCAAGGCGCGATGCCGCACAGCAGCAGCCACCACTGGCACCACCTACTCCATCATCGAAGGGTCTGCACAGTGAAAAACATGAACGGCTCTGCAGACCAGGCGACCGCCAACCTCATGCAGCTGATCATATCACATCTAGACCCAACAGCACCTTCACCTCGACGCCATACGACGATTGGCTTCCAGCACACGAGGGCTCCTTGTAGACCACTATCGGCACCAGCAGCAGTTGGTTGATGCCCACCACAGCTACTCCAATAACAACACCACCACGATCTTCGATATACGAGGTGATTTACACCAGTTCCTTAGAGTCAGGTATGGTGAAGTGTTATCCCAACACCATCCCTGGATTCTGGCGAGTAGAGTACTGGCTAGGTGACCCATGATATAAGAATGCTGTGAAAAACATAGAAGACTCTGATGGTGAGAATAATGCCCGCCTCTACTACACCCTGGTGCCTGCGTGTGACCCGAGCATTATGAATGCCGAAGGCTAGTCACAAGTGTATTTTTTGGACAGAATCGGGTGTGATTGTGAAACCTGCACAGTGTACTACATGAGGTCAGACGTAACCCTACCATACAGCACCACTGAACTGTTTGAGATGAACAAGGGTGAAACAAGCATCATTAAAGAAGGTGTCGAGCATATAAGGACTACGAAATACGACGAGAGGAGCAGGAAACAGTGCTTCGCTTCAGTGAAGAATGATATGGCGAGACGCATGGATGAAAAAGTTGACATGGCTCAGTTTGTCGAGCGGACGACGCCTTGTCGCAGCCTGCGGTGCGAGGTAAAGACGAGCTCACCGCATGAGGACGGCAACGGACAGTGAATAACAACAAACAATATAAAGAAACAGTGTTTCGAACAGAGCAACATAGTGTGAATAAATGTATAGTTGCCAATTCTATTTTTAGGCACATTGTGTGTGTCGGTGTGTGTGAACAACAACCGGGAATTTTTCATTTAAAAAAATTGTGTCTTTAAGATTATCTTGCATATCTATGTACGAATAACGCAAAAATATGTCGCAACTTAAATGCAGAAAAAAAGAACATTAGAAAACATATTTTTGCCTGTCAATGTCAACTAAAATTGCTTAACATGTAAGTGAAAACATAAGAAAAGAGTTTGTTCAATAAAATATGTGTATAATTTTAAAACATGTACGCCTCTTATTTTATTGTTTGTCGCGAACCCCATCAATTCATAAAAAAGGTAATGTAAAGTGCATTGGTGAAAAAACTTAGTAAATATTTTGTATTTCAAAACAGAGAACAGAAACTAATACCATAAGTAGATAGATTATGGTAAAAAATACTTTCTGAACAAAATATGTATACAATTTAGGTTACTGGAGTTGAGTTTGCGGCAAGAGCAATGTTAGCATTTTCACAGGCCTGCACCTGCACGGTGTCAGGTAACTGGAGTCTGCACGCATATGTGCTTCCATGTCGTTTTCACAATATACGTGATGTCAGATAGCCTAAGTCAGTATGTGTGGGAATAAATTCGTTATCATTTTCACGGGTCTGCACCTGCACAAAGTTAATAATCTCCAACCCAATATTGTGTATAAGGACAGGCAAGTGCAAGAATAAAATGAATGTAAAGTAAGGTAAACAAACATTTATTTCAAAACTACACATGTACATAAGAATATGTAGCTTATATTTTTTAAACATTGGTAAGTATTTTTTTCAGAATGTCCTTTTCGTCACCCAGGAGTCGACACATTTCGAGTGTCCGAGCCACCTCACATACATGCGACCATTATGTCGTTTCAGCAGCTTCTCCGCCAAAAAAAAACATCTGGAAACTTCTTAGTTTGGATCTCCTCTACGCAAAAGCCTCCGACAATGGGTTCGCCTCGTAGGTCTTTGAGGTAACATAGTTTCTGACAAAATAAGTAAGGCGGGAAGGAATGGGAAGTTGGCTAGTGGAAATGCTATGGTAACCAGATGTACTATTTCCCTTGTATCAATCTGTGCCTCCCCACCACTCGACTGCATTATGTAAAGGATGGAGCATGCTGAAATCTCTCACTTCCAGTTGTGGTCTCGTTGGAGAAGGACTTGTATACAGAGAGCTCCGAGGAGAAGAGACGTTTTTAACATTTATTATTGCTAAAACACAGCGCCGTTTAGTTATGTGCCTGTTTTTAAGGCTATTTCGAAAGTTTTGTGCTGTATCCCCCATAAATACATAAATAAAACTTCTTTATTTGAGGTAAAACAAAGCGTCAGTCTCCCGCCCCTCCCTCACCCTGTCACCGGAAGAGGGGAGAGGTCGGGAGGTGCGTCCTTAGACGAAGGCGCAGACTACAACAACAGAACCTAGGTACGTACACTATAGGCACATTAAACCACCTGTCTGCGACCGGCGGAAATGGCCAGCCCCGGTGCTGTCGTGGAGACGCAGGTCTCTCCGACAACTGCGCAGATCATCGCAAATGATGTCAATGCACAGCGCAAACCGAAAGAGCTCAAAAGAGCACTGGAAACCGAGCCCCCTCGGGGAAATTAACAGCCCCTTTAGGGCAACAAACAGCCCCTTCGGGGCAGCCAGCAGCCCCCACAGGGCAGTGCACAGCAAAAAAAAAGAGTGCAAATAAAGACCTTAACAGCATACTTGTCAAAAGAACACAAGTATCCCGCCCTAAAATGTGAACTGGACGTGCGCATGCCATTGCCATGGAGTCCTGTCTGTGTGGGGACAGACAACATTCGTGTGCACACGAGTTCCATCAAGGACTATACAAACGCGGTGCGAGTTGTAAAAACACTGGGGTATGAGCACAGCCTCCTACGCCAGGCGAATGAAATACTAGTTAAACTGATTTTCTGCTGAGTTGCGGCAGACGCACCAGCCAACATTCTGCAGGAAGAGTTCCCCAGGCCCGGAATGCCAGTCACGCGGTTTGTGTTCATTTCAGACCGCAACAGGTGATTAATTAACAAACTTGTCGTCGAACTGCCCCGTGGCACCGACATAGCTCCGTACTACGCCCTGAAAACCTTTGCAGGGTTCGCGATCGAAGTGGAGGACTTCAGTGGCGGCCCGCTGTGTAGCGCGTCGGTGCAATCGCACTGAGCAAAGTATGTCCTCGTCTCCTAATATGTTTCAGTATGAACTGTGCTGTTAGACTGCTCCTCTGCCAGTGATAAAGTTTTCTCGCCTACCAACTGCCACCCTGCGGGGACTTGCCATACAGGGGTTGGTATGGCATGCAGTGCTCGGAAAGGTGACATCATGGCAGGTAGAAAGAGCAAGGGTTGCTCTCTACCCCTCTCCGGCGGATTACAAATACTGTAGGAAACTTGCTTGGACCTCACTGAATTCCGTGCAGGACAGATGTCCCCCGTAACTGCCGAAACCCTCCAACACTACCCAATGATTTACGATGAAAACCATTTTTTTTAGGTGGCTTGACCAGTTTCCAGCCAACTTCCATTTACAACATGTCGTGATTTCGTGTGTATTGTGTGAAAGATTTTTTATAATGAATAAAGTGGGTGCGCTGTTGGGTACACTGTTCGCACGAAAAAAACATTCGCAGAGAAACTTGAAATCAAGACGTTAGGCCAACCAGTTCCCGACTTAAATTTTACGACAAGCTACAAAAATAAAAAAAGGTGAATACAAAGGATATTTCAATAAGAATATTTTCGATGAAAGATCGAGGATTTTCGGATGCCCGGTAAGAAATGCACTGTTTTGTTTTCCATGTGTATTGTTCCATGGAGACCTCCGTGGAGTACGAAATGTGTTAAAAACTTAGGGCACTTAAAAGAATATATTAAAAGACACTCTGAAAACAAAACACATATTGCAAATGTACATAATCTAACTGATATTGGCAAGGTTAACATAGCATCTCGGCTTGATACCACTTATTGTTTTTCAATACAAAAACATAAAGAGCTAGTAGAAAAAAATCGTTACGTTTTATCTGTGTACGATTTTGCTGTGCTTTTGAACTGGCGCTTAGAGGTCATGAAGAATCAGAGACAACAAATAACCTGGGAATATTTAGGGTATGATTGATTAATTCGGTAGTGTAGACTCTGCTATCAAGAATCATATGGAAAGTAGTAACGTATTTAAGGTACTTCAAAAACTATTCATAATTAATTGTTGGATTGTATATTCGAGGTCAGATAGGAAGCAATTAAACATTACATTGATTCGTCTAAATATGATGTTCTCATTGCCAATACAACTAAATTTTCTTATTGCGATTGCGATAAAAAAAAACCTGCCCATTGGATAACATTGAGTGCCCACCCTGTACTAGTACTTTATTTACTCTATGCTGAAAAGCTTATTTGGGCTGGAGATGATTGGTAAGTGTGTACTGTGACGTCATGTCTAGACAGTACGTCTCCTAACTGCTGCTGGAGATGGTTGGTAAGTGTGTACTGTGACGTCATGTCTAGACAGTACGTCTCCTAACTTCTGCTGGAATGATGGCAGGTGGGAGTGCTGGAAATGTGTGTCGAGTATAAGCTAGTTTGTCTACGTTTATATGAGCCATTTTGGACAGTATTTTACGTCAATATATATATATATATATATATATATATATATATATATATATATATATNTATATATATATATATATATATATATGAATAAGTTTGTGATTTAAAATGTTTTCAGGACAAATTAATAATAGTGTACAGTTATCATACCATAAAAATTCAACTTTTAAAAATTAGCCATTCTTCTAAAACACATTTTAAATATCTCAGTAACTTTTTTAAAATGTCAAATTAACCGTGGACAGACTATTTCAATTTTCACGTTTGAATGTTTATGTTCCATTGAAGGTTGAAATTTAGTATTAGAAACAATACATCTGTTTTTGTTGCCAATTTAATCACACAAAAAATATTTGATATAATGGTGTGGAAAAATGATTTAATGGCAATAATTTAAGGAATTTATTTAAAGGTTATACTTGCGTGCTAAAAAAATCAAAGTTCTTGCCAATTGAACACGGGATGATTTTGCCGAAAAAACCTAAATACCACTATTTTAAACGTTTAAAGCTAGAATTTTTCCGTGGCAGAAACACACCTACTTTCCAAGTTTCGGGAAAAATGAATTAATGTAACACTGAGCCTGCTGGAGGCACAGACCGCCACTGGATGACTTTCAAAACCTGCCATTGCTCCAGATGCCAGCAGTTTATCCACGTGGCTACTGGTTGCAATGCCGCGCCTCAATGCCGGTACTGTAGTACTGTAATGCCTCACCACAGAGTGCAATATCGTCAACGACCGCACGAAGGTCAAATGCGCGCATTGCGGAGAAAACCACTGTGCCAACTACCGCTGCTGCGTGAAACACAAGGCAGCAAAATGGAGCCGCCTCCCAGTGGACAAGCGAAAATGCAGACAAATGCAGTTCAAGCAAGCCATAAAGGCAAACGCGCGCACAAACGCCTGGCAACGAGCTGCGCCCAGTACACCCCTAATGGGCAGCAAATGGCGCCTCCACAGCTGCCACGAAATAATGTTGTGCCCTATTGGGCTCAGAACCAGCAACCGCAGCCAGTATAAGCACAACATCGGTACGACTGGCTTCAAGGCGAGACTGCATTTCCAGCACTGGCGAATAATCCTATCCCCGCGATCCCACCCTCAGATGGGATATGAAGCCGCGCCCGATGGGCAAAAAGGCCGCGAAGAAAAACAAAAAGTCTCAGAAGGAGCAGAAAATACGAAACACAGCTCCCGAAGTCCCAGGACAGCGAGCCGAGCTGTCGTGGGGTGAACATCGTGCTCATGGCTGCTCCTCCGGGATCTGCCCGCATCTTGGGACCAGCGAAGGCGAGGTGCTTCTGCGAGTACGGCGGCGGGACTATGGCAGCTCGGGTGCGGCGACTATTCCGCATCTCGTCGCGTCCCCAAGTGGCAGATAGGGGATCCCCAGGCTCTGGGGTGGCTGGGAATAAACCAGCCCGTGGACCAATTGGCCGGTGCGAAAGCGCCGTCGTCGTGGACTTCGGGAACCTGGATATCTCGGTACGAGATGGCGAAGCGCATTGTGCAGGAGGCAGCCCAGTGATCAAGGCGAGGAGGGGGATCTCCAGGTGATGAAACATGCGAAGTGTAGCGAACCTCACTGCTAAATTCTGTGAGCTGCCGACTGCGGATGCGTGAGGGATGGAATGGAATGCATCGGACCTTGGAAGCATCCCTAACATCAGCCTTCACTCCTGGGCCAGCGGATTCGCTACCATCACTGGTGGTTCCCGGATGTCCCGCCGAGCTATTTTAATCGCTCACCCAAGACTGACGGACTATTTTGGTGGATGGGGATCGGGTGGCTCCCCGGTCGTTTCTCTCCACCTTCACCCACGACGTGAAGACCCTGATGTCGGCACGGAAGAGCGAAGATGGAGTAAGTGCCACGACTGAGCTGCCCGGTTTTCCGACGCACTCGACAAGAAGCAGGATGGTCCTGCATTCAATTCCTGCTGTCAATGTTATTGTGCTGGTTCACCTGCACAAAAATATTGACAGCAGTTCAACCTCAAGGGCTCGTGCATCCACAAGCCCCGCCCCCTCTCTTCTAAAATGTGAACTTCACATTAAAGAGCATGAAATCCACACGAACTGTCTACCATAGTAGTTTAAATAATGCATGAATAAGTTTTGAACTTCTTTCCTGTCGGGAGGGGTTTTATGTTGCCTATGCCGGTTTTCCCCTCCCCCTTCTTAGCTATAGTCAGAGCTATAGGTACACTCAGGGAAGCAGTTCATGGCCCCAATCCATCAACATCATGATTTTTTTGCAGAGAATCGTTGTTAATTTGTGGCAATTTTTATGTAATATAATAAACGAAGCCAATCCAATCTGCTTCAGAGTAATCTTTCATTTTCTTGGGGCATTTGCTTCTGTGTATATATTATAAAAATGTATGTGAACTGGGTAATAATCCGATGACAGATCTTATTCAACACGCAGTTCAAACCCAGTTGTGAACTGTTTTTCTAACACCATATCAAGTATATCTAGATGTTGATTTAAGTTTGGTTGGTTAAAATTATGCCCAACTAGGGCCATATCTTGATAATTTCTAGTCGCTTGATGCCTTTGCAGGAGCATCCCATTTGCTGTTCTATTTATAGAATACCAATTCGGATGTTTAGCATTTATGTCACCTAGTGCGAGGAAAGTTTGGCTTGTATTATAATAAAGCAAGTCTAGGCCAGCCTGTGTTAGCGAGCGCCCAGGCGGGACATAAATTACTAGAAGCTTAGTATGTTGCTGGCCTAATTTTAGTTCTGTACCTACAGCTTCCAGAATTGAAAAATCTGAAATAATTCGTGGTGAGCGACAGAGTTGTGGACAAAAATCGCCACTCCTCCACCTCTTCCTCTCTCCTGAGGCCTGTCCTTTCTATATAAGGCATAGCCAGGGACAGAAAACCAACAGTAGAGTGTAAAATGTGTCTCGTTAATTGCCGCGATTTTAGTTTTATGACGAGACAAATAGACTATATATAAATTCGTTCTTTTTTGAGCTAAGGCTTTGGACATTCCAAAAGAGAATGGAGTGTATGTGTAGTTCAGAGTTGTTTAATGTGGCTGCATTATTTTGATTTGTAAGCATGGCCAAAATTCTTGACCAGCTGAAGCGAGAATGCAAAAGTCGCGGTTATTTTTTCGTGCATTTGCATCTCGCTGTTTGTCAGTATTAATATCAGATTGCAGAGCGGCTGGAATTTGTTGGTCAGCTCTGGGTGCTGGCTGACTTGGGGGTCGCTGCCAATAGCAGTTTGAACTGCTTGTATGATCGCATTAGGGTCGGGCAGCACAGATGTTGTCTCCATGGGAGTCTGCAATGCACTGGCGGCTGGGGCCAATTTTTTTTCCTATTAGAGCACCATTGCACCTTATGCAATTAAGGTGGTGCTAGTGTATAAATTACCGATTCTGTCACCAGACGACATGCTTATTTAGCCACCAGGTGGCAGCCATATTTGTTTATGTTTTTAATGTATAGCTTGCGTTGTCGGCGCCCTCATTTTGTATTCTATTTTCAACACATAGGTGGTGTTAATTTTGCTATTATGCAGCCTGCTATACCGAATGGTGTCATTAACCGTTCCTGCAAAGTATGTAAACTGTAAATTTTTTTGTTGTATTCTTAAATGCAAGTATTTTTATTAAAAATATTTTTATATATATTGGAGGGGTTATTAAAATAAATAAAATGCAACATATAAAAAAAATTTGCATTTGGCAATGTACAAAATGAGAAAACACATATACAATGTTGCATTAATTGCAATCTTCAGTGTTCAACACTCGATGTCTGCTTCAACAAGCCAGGAATTGAATCAGAAGGGAAACTCCACCACTTGACATACGCCTTCCCATTGCGTCGTTTTAGAGCCTTCTCGCCCAAATACTCATCTGGAAACTTTGTAGTTTGGATGTCCTCTGCATAGAAACCACCATGGATGGGAACATTATTCAGATCCTCGAGAAAGTAGGTCCTCGGAGCATATTTGCATATACGTCGCACACGAAAGAGTTCGGGGCTGCAATTCGCCATGAACACTTTTTCGAAGATGCCTTTCTGTTTGGAGATGCGCACATCGTTCGCCACCTTGGCTTTAGGCTTGCATGGGTTCCTCCTTTTCACGTCAGTGAACAAGGTTCGAAGCAGAGAATCGTCCTTGACGTCTTCAGGCTTCATTCGAATGGTAGAATGAACAGTAGAAATATACTCGCGGACGAGTTTCGGCAGTAGTGTCAGCCACTTGTAGCTCCCATCCGCAGCGAAATGTTTACTCATTTTTCACTTCAGAGTCCTGTGAAAACGCTTGACGATAGAAGCTTTGAGATTGTTGTATGTGGAATAAGGATTTATGTTATGTTTCTTCATCAGGGTCTTGAACTTTGCATTATAGAATTCCTTGCCCTGATAGGTTTGTAGATTAGTCGAGATGTGTCTTTCGTGCAATATGTTAACCATGGCCTCAGTGACACCATGCACATTCTTCGACTTGACTGGCCTGGCACAGGTGAATTTGCTATGTGCATCGATGACTGTCAACATGTATTTGTAGCCCTTGTTGACCCGAGCATATGGTATCATCCTGACGAGGTCGGCTTGAAATAGATCGTTCATCCCACATATCACGACCTTGCGGCGGTGGTAGTTACATCTCGCAGATGCGTGCAGTTCATTGGCGATTCCCAATCGACTCTTTGTATATAGCCTCCCTCCTTAAGTTCTCCGACGTTTGAAATTATCTCGTTAGTGTAAGAGTAATTTCCAACCCTTTGCGAAACGAGCAGTAACTTCAGCCTATCGACCAGCTCGCGTTCGGGTCGTCCCAGAATACGTAGTCGGTGTTCTTGTCGTAGTCTATCTGCTTAAACCTTCGTTGCTTTTCAGTGCTAGGCCACTGAAGAGGTCTGCGAGAATGTCTATTTTTTCGTGATCTTCTTCCGTATAAGAACCTGTCTCAGAATCATTATCTTGGTAAAGTGCATGCGTGAGTTCAAGCAAAGTCTTGTATTCCAACAGGTCGGATTCTGTAAACGCCCTGGGCTCCTTGCGAAATAGAAGTTCATGTAGCCCGGGGGTTCCACGTGTCTTGTAATCGCCAACTCGGATGATCCCACCTGGTAGAAACTCTATTTCATCAGCACCGAAGAACCATTTATCATTATCCCTGTATACACTGTATGTTTTATCATTATTGCGAGATGTGTATGATCGTAGGTACCAGCGAATCAAAGCATTGTGTTTGAAGACACTCTTCCATACTTTTTTCTTGTGTGGCAAATCATCATGTTTTCGCTTCTTCAAAGGCTCAGCAGTATTGTCGATTTTGGCCTTCATGGTTATGGGCGTTCCATCGCTCTCCCTGAGTACATCGAGACGACGAGTAATAGGCTTAAAAATACCTCCTTTATAAGGTCGTGTGAAATTTTGGCTCTCTTGGCGAGCAAATACTTCAAGCGAACAGACGTTATCGTCCGATGTAGGTCGCTGGCAAAGTCCGACATCGCACAGAATAAAACATTTTACTGTTGCTCTCTTTTTAAGGTTTAATTTTTGTTCTCTGCCAAAATACTTTCGATCTTGCCCAGGCGTCCGCTGCAGACATCCAATATGTCCCTGCTGTAATTTTGAATATCTGTTTTCGTGGTGAGGTGTGAAATCGAGGTAGTTAATGTCCGTGTCATATATCCTTCCACGTTTTTCGGATTCTCTTCAATTTGCGCAGATGACACATTCAATCTGTCGATAATTTGTCTTTGAACACTCATCATGTGCTCGTCCATGACCCCATATCGCGGACGATCTCCGTCTTCACACGCTCCATCTTCGCCCGAGCTCGTACAGGTAGTTCTGAAATAATGTGTTTTGTTCGGTCAACATACTGCTCAGTTCCGAGATTATGCCATTACCATTTTCGAGGACGTCTTTGTGAAGACGCAACTTGAGGCTACTTTGTCCGAATTTCAATATGTTGTAACTCGTTCTCGATGGTCGGCGATGAACTGATCGAACCAACACCTGTAATCCCATTATATAGGGGCCAGTCCTTAACGATCGTCAAAACTCCATATTTGTCTTTCCAACACAAGGCACACAGACTCTTTAAATATGATAGTGTCATGTATGTATTGAAATGATCATCGTAAACATTCCACAATTTCATATTGTTTATGCGAAACAGTACCAACATGTTTGTGTTGTCGTGGAGCAGCTGTTTGGTTATGAGCGGATAAGTCTTGTCACATACACACAGTTCACCTTCTCATGCCATCCCATGCTAGAGTATTCTTGAATACAAGTTTGTTTCTTGCAGACAATGTCATCTAAGATAAATATCGAGTTTGGAAGAGCTTCATTCGGAGGCATCATGTTCTCGTTTTCGTTGCAGGGGAAACAAACCACGCCTTCCACGGCCTGCAGTACTCGTGCCAATCCTTGGTATTTCGGTTTCTGGAGCGATTTTGAATATAAGTACATATTCTCGAACTGAAGACTATACAGGTCTTCCAGCAGGTTCAGTAGAACGCATGTTTTTCCACAATTTGATGGTCCTGTGATGATGCAGCGCACTGTATTCGGAAATAGGCTTCCATGTCGCGATTCGTGGGAAATATCTTCATCTTCAGCATGAATGCATATGGGTAGAGTAACATCTTGTTTGACAATATGTATGTTACCACTACGGGATGATGAATATGTATTTTTCGTCGTAGCACGGATGTTTTATAATAAAGTTCTCGTCTTATGTCAAATTGGGGTGACAATAGAGTTTGTAGCAATTGTTGCATGCAGGACCTAAATAGTTTCCGGTGAATTGGTTCATTACTTTCCGGTAGTCATTGGTGAATTTTTCTTCGCAGTAGCAGCATGTATCGGCCATGGCATTATACAATAGTTCCAAGTTGCTGAGCATCTTCATGGGTTCGATTTCATCACACATTTCCTTCACCTTGATTCTAACATCTACCATTTCCTCGATAAATTTCTTGGCAGCATCTTCCCCAGTATAACTGTTCGGCCATGTTGACAGACTTGTGGTTTTGGTGGCAGGTATGATGTCGTGGTCAACTTGAACATAAAAACAAAAACTATATGCCAAGTGCTTCTGATAAGAGAGAGAGTGCTGAATGTCTGGGGGTCGGCCTGGCAGGATTGAACGGGCAGGAGCATGACCTCGAAATATGCATAGACGACGATGGGCATCTTGTCTGCATTATGATAGTTTCTGAATTTGAGGTTTGGCCTTCTTTCCTTCTTGTCGTGGCTTGGAATTTCAGTACGTGCAGGAACATGAGGACTACAATATTTCGTGTGCTCCACTAACATCTCTGCCCCTGTATTTTCTGTCACTCGGAACTGGTCATCATATTGTGGGAAACATCTTTTACAAATGTGAATTTTTTCTGAGTGAGTAGTCACTTGAGACCTCATTAGGCGAGAAAAATATCTAATGTATGTGAGGTGTGCATTATCTTTGGTGGTGAGGAGGAGGAGATCAAAATGTAGAGGTTTCTCTACATCACAGACTCGCCGTGGTACCACCTTCATTTCATAATTAATTATAAATACATTTACTGTCACCCTGGGATTTAGCTTTTCAAAAATTTTGTTATCTGGTGCAGAGGTGTGGGAAATTAAATGCCACTAAAATCGAACTTTTTTAAAAG
Organism: Clitarchus hookeri; assembly: GCA_002778355.1. NCBI lineage: Eukaryota > Metazoa > Arthropoda > Insecta > Phasmatodea > Phasmatidae > Clitarchus > Clitarchus hookeri. The sequence goes on along the minus strand of NQII01005881.1, from coordinate 124,656 downwards.
TTCTCTGTATCTATTATTTACTCTTTCTGGATTCCAGCTTTCAACATATCTGGCGAGTTTGGGTCACTTGCAAACTCGTGATCCTCGTTTTTCGAGTTTGTAAAGGGTTCCCTGTTTTTGATGGGTACTGGCAAATCAATGTAGCTGGATGAGCGCAAGGGGTCCAATTTATTAATTTGGAGCTGCATTCGCTTCACTCCAGTGAGGGTCCATCCAGATCCCTTTATCATGTACCCCTCTCCCTGGCATATTTTGGTAAAGCTGGCCACCACAGCTTCTTCCATGTCATATTAGTAGAATGAAATAGATTGTTTTGGCAGAAGGGGATGAGGACTTGCAGCATCGGAGCTGTTCATGCTCTGTCATTCTGGTCCCCTGGTGGCCATGTTGGATTCAGTTGACATTTGACCATTGACCCTAGTAACCTTTGACCCAAAAAATTCCAAAAAAAAAATTAAAAACAATGATAATAATGTATTTTAAAATTAATAAAAATTTATTACAAATTATTAAAAAAATTATAAAAAATGTCATTAAAAACTTATTAGTAAAAATGTATTATTCAAAAATTTATTTTTAAAATCTTAAATTTCCAGGTGCCCCTCACCAGAACCTTCCATCACCAATACTCATTCTATCGTGTGTGGCCATCTTGGTATTTTCGTCTGTCGTTTGTTTATATATTGCTGGAGGACACCATCTTGGTATTTTCATGTCATTTGTTTATACATTCCAGGAAGATGCCTTCTTGGATTTCATATGCTTTTATTACCTAGGCGGTGCTAGTGTATTAATTTACCCACCAGGCAGCAGCCATATTTGTTTATGTTTCTAAAGTATAGGTAGTGCTGTCGGTGCTCTCCATATTGGATTCTACTTTCAACACATAGGTGGCATTGATTTCTCGATTATACCGCCTGCTATCGGCCTGTACCGAATGTTTACATTGACCATTCTTGCAAAGTACATAATCTGTCATATCATTTTTTTTTGTTTTATTCTTAAATGCAAGCATATATATTTAAAATTATTTTTATATGAAGTAGAAGGGTTTTTTTTAATAAATAAAATGCAACATATTTTTTTCACAATGTTTATTGTACACATAATAAAGTATATATAATCACCAAAGAAAATCAATAATTTTCATTAATATTCTTCGAACAGAGTTTGAAAACTTCGGGTCGATTCAAACGATTTGTTGTCTACTCGTAGGCACCCGACTCCTGGTCCAAGTACGAGGCACATCATTTGTACAGCAGCTGCACGTTCTTCGGTGCGCATGCCCAGTCAGTTTCTGACCTGTCGCAGACATGACAATGCGACTCGCCATATATTTTAAAGAGTTTGCGAAGCGAAGGACATCCATACTCAGTCTGTACATCGACAATCTTAACTTAAAATTTACACAAGTCGCTAAACAAATTTTTCTGCTCAAGCCCTGCTATGTAAATCGGGGCCTTCGGGTACTGCATTAGCAAGTCGCTAAGCACATTTCCCACCTGATGGAATGGAATCTTGCCTTCGTTCCATTCCAGTCCATGGTGGTACTTGCTCAGCTAGATGTTTATTTTCTTGCTCTTCCCATCCAACAGTTTCCAGGGGTATGCAGTGTAGGGCGGAAGGAGCAGATTCGTGTTTTACCATCATCGTTGTAGGTCACTGCAATCTCCTTGAGCACGAAGCCATTTTGGCTCTGGAAACCCTGCAGATTACAGTACATCTTGAAGCTGACGATGCTCGAAGACGACTAAACAGTTATAGTGTGTGAACAGTTATATTTAAATATTTTCAGCTTTACTCACGACAGTATTTTGACGGTCTTATCTCGGCAATTGTACGATACAAACAGGTCCTTAAGTATCAGGAATAATGCGTACGTGTCGGCAGGAATATTTTCACGTGTCGTGAATTCGATTCTGCAGTTGATTACATTGGATGTAATATACTCGTCCTGTTTACTCACATCAAATACCATGAGCGGGGCCAAACTCTTGGAAGTATCAGGGCTCAAAATCGTGGATTGGGTGCGCCCATAATATGCATTTTGGAATTGAGCGTACATCTGATATGCCAGTAGGTACTGCCAATTTTCAAAGATCATGTCCATGTCAACGTACGGATAGCTTCCGCTATTCAAAAATATTTTTACATTTTCTATTTTACATGTGTCGAACTGCGAACGGCTCACTCCCACATTGTGCTGTATTCCGGTCTGTACTCCAACGATGATGTAACTCGGTTTCTCAGAAGCAAAGCTGGACTTCATAATCCAGTTGATACATTGGCTTGCTGCAAATCTGGGGTATTTCTCGGGACTCCACAACTTGAAAGTCACATCGACATTTTTGCCATCTTCCACATTCTTCAACATTTTTATGCGTTCTGCAGTGCTCAACTGCACATGAGGCAGCATCCATTCGATAGACTGTAGTTTCAGTTCCACTGTCAATAGGTTTTATTCCATACCCACGATGGTGTCTGAATGCGTATTAGCTAGAAGCAGCACCAGTTCCTGCTTCGAATTGAAGATCATACATTTTGTCTTATGCAAATCCCAATAGCATAGATAGTGGGTTGCACACTTCGAACTTGCCTCCGGGGTATAAAGGAACACTGTATTCATCTTCGATTCCCCAGCCTGCCACCTTGGCTGCAGATAGCTCATTCGGCATGAGTGAAAAGTAATTGTTGATCGTTGAAGTTATGCCCACAAATCGCGACTGGTCCACCTCGACACCATTGAGAAAATACATTATGCGATCCATCAGGTGAAGAATTCCTTTGCTCGTTATTTTCGTCAATTTCGTGTTGGACCCATCTTCTTTCGTTAGAGTCCCCCTAATTCGCAGGAAAGACTGGCAAGGAAGAGAGCAGATATCTTGGTGTAGGACCGCAATCCGAACTTCCGATGTTAGTGTGTATGGTCCGATAAGGAAAGGCTGATACGCACGAAGTTCCACCTTCGTTACACTGTCTTTAAAAACCACCGGCTGCTCGATGTTTAGGTAATCTACCAGGACGATTGACTTTGAAGCCGAGACTGTGGAGGAAAACCTCGCAAGCAAGTGTTAACTCCTTGGAGACCTGTCGTGTGCTGATTGCAGGTTTTGCACGACTCTTTATTTTATTGCCTCTGGTTGACGTAAATCTTATTCCCATCTTCTCAAATGCAAGCGTAGGGTGATTTTTTCGTTTCGAAAGTTTGCCAACTCTCTGTGTCATGGCCACCTAGTATGCTCTCTTCACGACGACTGGATGCTTTGCGGTGCTACAACCAGTTTAAAACCTGGAGGAATCGTAGACGTAAATTCGTGTAGCCTATTGCTCGGCCTGCCATTGAAGCATGTGCCACTGGCCAAATTGCAGTTTATTTTTACCGAGTTGACTGGCATTATGTTCACGGGCCGCGACGACATGTGTGTTTTGCCAGCTTCGTAGAAGCGTGACTCGAACCCCAGCATAGGTCTGATAGTATCCGGTTTCGTACAGTCGATATTTTCGCTGCATCTAATAACACTCTTCAGAGTATTGGGATTCCTATGTGGTTCAAATTTTTTTTCAGAGGACAGCGAATTTTCAATGTACCTAGCAATGTCGTTTATTTAATAAGAGCCTATGGGCAGTGACACATCATGGGAAACATTACCACTTTTTACGAGGTACAGCTTGCAGTTTTTTTCATCGATGTTCAGTATCGCATTGTAGGTTTGAAAACCGACAAGGCCTATGCACCATCTTCCCTCCCCTCCCTAGTCTATTGGCGGAAAATGTACCGCATGCTACTCGATGCTACGGCCCATTAAGGTAAACGTTATCGACATGACTGATGGTTTCCTCACGATGTATAGCCATTTTATACAATTACTTGTACGAGCGAACCAGGAAGCGAATACACAAATGTCCACAGTTCCAAGTGTTAGGCATCTGCTTTATTTCATTATTGTACTTTAGTTTGGTATATTTCAGGTACCGTCGCAGTTCGGGAGGAGGACGGAAATTCTCAAAACTGTCATAATAGTCTGTGTGTTTACCCTTTTTTGCGTAATATACCCAGTGTTATTGGGCCCGGCTGCCATGTCCAGATTAATTATGGCACATTCGTTTCTCTTGGGTTTAGGGGGCAAAGCATCCCTCATAAACACTCCCCTGAAATTCAGTATTTTTTAGGTAGAGATTTCATTAACACCTCTTCCTGCTTTGTCACTTTAGCGCACTTCCACTTCCTAATGTATATGGCATAAGGTAGAGGCCTTGGCAATTTTTTTACCCATAGCGATAGCATCCATATTTGCATTGTGTATTTGTGCCTTGGACAACTGCTTCCGTTCGTTTGATGCTGTGTTGTGGTTCGGACGATACCACTCGTGGCTCCAAATAGGCCCCCAAGGGCTCCGAGTGTAGGTAAAAGCAAGGTAAAAATCTGATGGTAGATGTTTTCTTAGTCTTTCGTGCTTTTCTTCCTTTTGTAACTGTTTTCGTTTAGCTTGTGCCTTTCTCTTGCTCTCTGTTCCTGTTCCCATTTTAACTTGTACATTTATCTTGCTCTTAACACCCATGCCCATCTTCACCTTGGCCTTTATTATGTTGGATACACCCCATATGGCTATTTTTTTTCCGAGTCTGGTGTCTGATGATTTTATTATTTCTTTGGCCTTTTGTGCAAGTATCTTGTCTGGCTGGTAACTAGCTCGCAGATCCTTGTGCTGGGAATAGGCGATGTCGTGCTCCTTGCATGCCTCGTCCAGGGCGTTTATGTCAGTCTTGTTGCGTGACAGCCTTTAAGCTAGCTTGGTTCCTGGCCCGCAGAACCAGTATCCTGGAATGTGCAGCTCGAATGGTAGATTGATGATCAGCATATCGATGATCTCGCTTCCATCTATGGTCTTACCTCTTCGAGACATCGCAATGAACTGAGCGAGAAATACGCTCCTTTTGCACTTTTATGTTTCAGTATCAGCACTCGGAACAGTACACAATTTAAAATTCTAATGATGAATCTTCTTTGTCGTTTCTGCGGCAGTGCACAGTGGGCATCGACATGAAATAACGAACTGCGAGATGAAAACTTCAAGAATGTAATCTCAATGCAAACTTTGTCAACATCAGTTTATCCAGAGGGATCCTTTAAACAGGAATTCTAAAATTTGCAGCAATGATTCCATGCAACCACAATCCACACTGCAAGAACCACAATCAGCACCACATACACTGCAGTTAGCACCACAATCAGCATCACATGCACCACACATACCACAATAAACACCACATGCACCACAATCGGCACTACAATCGGCACCACAATCAGCATCACACACACCAAAATCAGCACCACATACATCAAAATCAGCACCACAGTTCTCGAAATCGTTGGAGAGAGATTCACACTTCAATTCATCGACACCTTCTACTTAATGTCCACCAGCTTAGCCACTGTCACCCAAAACCCCCCAAGAGACCAGCTGAAAAACACTGAGAATTTCTTCAGTCCAGATGAGCTAGAATTAGTAGGGAGAAAGGGAGTGTTCCCCTTTGATTACATGGAGAGCTTGCAGAAACTTGAAGAGACGTAGTTGACCCTCAGCGATAAATTTTACAACAGATTGATGGACATGGCCATAAGTGATGTACATTATGATCATGCGCAACGAGTTTGAAAAAAGTTAAACTGTAAGGCAATAGAAGATTATTCCAATGTTTATTTGAAGACTGATGTTTTTTGGTGTCAGATGTATTTGAAAACTTCAAGAAATTGTGCCTCAAAACCTACGGCCTGGACTGTATCCATAATGTGAGTGCACCAGGTTTCTCATTCCTTCCGTTGTTAAAACACACCAAGGTCGAGGTGGAACTATTGGTCTATTATGACAAGTATTTATTCATCGAAGAAGGCATCAGAGGTGGAGTGGTCCAATGTTTGAAGCGCCATGCAAAAGCCAATAACAAGTACATTCCGTCCACGTATGATGCCAGCAAGCCGCCCGTCTACATCCAGTATGTAGACGCGAACAATTTGTATGGATGGGCGATGTCACTCTGACTCGCTCCCCATACATGACTTCCAGTGGGTCAACTCCAACATTGACATCATGATTGTGCCAGATGATGGTCTGCTTGGATATGTGCTGGAGGTAGACGTAGAATATCCTGCAGAACTTCACGAATCACACAAATACCTGCCATTCTTGCCTGTCAGTGAGTATCCTCCAGGTGGCAAGAACAAAAAACTATTGACGATGTAGCAAATAAAGGAAAACTACATTGTGCATTACATTAACTTGAAGCAAGCAATTAAACATGGGCTAAATATAACCAAAATCCATCGTGTGCTGCGATTCAAGCAAGAGGCGTGGCTCAAACCCTACATCGATCTCAACACTGAAAAAAGGAAGGCAGCCAGCAATGATTTTGAAAAAAAAATTTTAGCTGATGAACAATGCAACATTTGAAAAACTTATGGAGAATAAGAGAAAAAAAACAGGTCATGGAGTTAGTTTGCAATGAAAGAAGACTAAAGAAATTGATTTCCAAGCCCACTTTAAAGTGCAGAACATTTTAGGATGAAAACCTATCCCTGACGAAAATTGAGAAAGAAACTACATTATTTGATAAACCTATTTATGCAGGCTTTTCAGTGCTCGATTTGTCCAAAACATTAATGTACAAGTTCCATCACAATATCACGAGAAAGAAATATGAAGACAACATCAATCGCCTGTTCGCAGACACCGACTGATTTCTTTATGAAATTGAAACACAGGATTATTATGCAGATCTAGCCACAGACCCCATGCGCATGGACGAGATTGATGCCAGCGCCTACCAACCCACTCATCCCTGCTACTCCCCCACCAACAGGAAAATTGTGAGAAAATTTATTGAGGAGTGCGGTGGCGAACTGATGAACAAGTTCGTGGGGCTGTGTGCCAAAATGTATAGTTATAAATGTGGTAGCAAATTAACCAAGAAGGCAAAAGGAGTCCAGAAGACAAGTCTGAAAGAAAAAAAAATCACATTTGAAGATTACAAAAGATTGTTGAAGCAGCAGCAAGTCGTGAATGTAACCATGAATGATATAAGATCTTACCACCATGAAATTTACGCAAAGTGCATGAACAAAGTTGCACTCACATGGCAGGACGACAAGATACAGATATTGGATGGCAGAATAATGACGGTGCCACATGGATATCATGAGTAGACATTAATAAGAAAAAGTAGAAGTTTCATACAATATCATATGGTCACATTGAGTAGAAATCAATTAAGATGGGTAGAAAGAAGAGAAGAAGAGAAGAAAGGAAGAGAAGAAGAGAAGAATGATTAGTAGTTTTCTATCCAATGTGTTGCTTTGTAAAAATTTGAGTACATGACAACTGACAGCAAACTGGAGGGCATGCAAGATGAATTTTCTATCTTGTCAGGTGTGTTACTTTTTGTCTGATGAAGGTTTAGTTAGCCATTCCAGCTTTATAATTGATGTTGATGAATTTATGATATTGATTGAAGCAATGAGNGCATGTTCAAAATAACATGTCTTTCCCAGGGTGTTGGGTGAATGAAGCCGGGATGCAAGGGCAGTTCCTCACCTCGGGGGTGTCAAATCAGACGTGATTTCCCCTCCCCCACATCCTCCAGCTATAAAACTAACACTTGCACACTCTGGAATTGTTAGAAGAATTGCTGCTAGATATAGGGCAATTATGTGGTTTAAAAATGATGCTACCACTCCACATTACTTACGAGGAGTAAGGCTGCCCCTTGACCACGTATAACCAGACAGATGGATCGGCCGTGCAAGTCTTGTTGCATGGCCGCCGCGGTGTCCTGATTTAACCTTTTAGATTTGTCCCTATGGGGTCATGTGAAGGTGCAGTCGTACCAGATACTTGTCACGAGTGTTGAAGACTTGATAAGAAAGGTCATATGTGTCACTAGGGATGTTGCAGACAACCCGCACATGTTATTGCATGTGCGTCAATCCCTGCTCGAGCACTGTCTTTTGTGCAGTGATAATGGTGGAGGATATTTCGAACACCTATTTTTAAGTAAATACATGTAATATGTAGCAATGACAGCATATGTGTTGGGTACTGTTTAATCTGTATATGTTTGTGTGGCCAGCTGCTATGTAGTGTATTCTGTAACAGTGCACTGAAGTCTATACAACTGTCCTGCTATGCTTTCCTCGCAAACCGTTCATCGGAGAATTTTAATCACCAATGCCTTATTTTACGTGTTGGCACTGTCGTCACTAATTCATTATTATTTCTGCGAAAAATGCAAGAGTTCACATTTTTCTAATGGGATGGCAACCCCGATATGTGTATGAAGAGGGTTTGTTTTCATAGGGCTTGTGTTTGAATCTTATTTCATGTCACACTGTTATCTAGCACACAAAACATCGTGTCTTAATATTTATTAGTAGAAGGGAAATGCCAAACCCAGCGCGGGGAAAAAGTCACTTAAATCGGAAGGTACCCCCCTGGGGCTGTTAATGACTTTTTGAAATTGATTTCGTCACTAAATGAAAAATGATTTCGTCACTAAATGAAAAATGATTTCGTCACTAAATGATAATTGATTTCGTCACTAAATGATTTTGATGGAAATGCCGATCCGAGCTGCGCAAAAAAGTTGCATCACAAATTGTGTTGGGTTTTTTATGTCTGAGCGCAAAAAAAAGATGCGTCTTTATCTAAATACAATATTTGAGGCAATTTTTTATGTTTATGAGCGCTTAAAAAAAATAAAATGTATAATAAATGAATATGAATTCAAATGAAAATAAATTGATACCTAAATATACGAAGACGACTATTGCAATGAAAAAGGCTAATGCAACTGGTAATGTTTGGAACGAATATAAATTTAAGCGTGATGTTTTTGTAAAAAGTAAGAAGGAGAAACCGAAACAACTATTTGTCAAGTATGAAACTTGTAACCACTACTACAAACCATCTCTAATAAAAAGTCATCTGAGAAGTAGATTACACAAAGGAAAAGATAAGCAAGTTAATTGTGAGGCTTGTGGACATAACTACAAACAATCTCTCATAAAAAGTCACTTGAGGAGCAAAGTACACAAATACACACTCAGATTCAGTGTTGAAGAAATTGAAGAAGCATTTAAAAGTAGGATCAAGACTTATGCTGTAAATAATGTTAATGCAAAAAAAAACCAAATCATTTCCTAAACGATATAAAAGTTACCGTCATCAGCATAATTAATAAACATTTAAAATCAATGGACCGCAAAGTGAACTTGAAGTTTTTCGCTGAGTACAAAAGAGGAACTGGTGACAATATCGAATATGTAGAACACTCTTTTAAAACCAAGAACGAAATTATACTGAAATCAACTGATCTAGAAAAATATTATACCGACGGCATATTAAAAATCATAGCTGAGATGGGTGCATTTGAAGCAAAGGGCTCTCAGTGGGTACTCAATAGGATATTCAAGCTAGAGGTGCGAATAAATAAATATGTTCAATTTAAAGGTAGCTCTTATATTGATCTTCCAGAAAAAATCAAAGCTAAGCTACCAGCAATTAATGTTAAGAACAATGATCAAAAATGTTTTTTATGGTATATTCTATCCGCATTACATCCAGCACAAAAGGATCCTCAAAGAGTGAGCAAGTATTTGGATCATGAACATGAGTTTGACGAAGCACTTAAGGGTTTGGAATTTCCTATGAAATTGGATAGCATACTAACCTTTGAGAAAAGAAGTCGGTTATCAATTAATGTATATGCATATGAAGAAAATGAAAACAAGGACAATAAGGAATATATAATCTATCCAATAAAAATAACAAAAAATAAGGTGGATAAGCATATTAATCTGCTCTACATCAAAGATGAAAAGAATGACCACTACTGCTGGATAAAAAGTCTTTCGAGACTTATTGCATCACAGGTGACAAGGCATGGTCATAAAATATACATATGTGATAGATGCTTGCAACACTTCCACTCTGAAAGCAAGCTAAATGCTCACGAAGAAGACTGCCGAGATCATGATGGAATTAGAGTCGAACTTCCACATAAAGGAAATAACATACTAAGATTCAAGAACAAAAATCATTCTTTGAGAGTCCCTTTTGTGATATATGCCGATTTTGAGTGTTTATTAACAAAAATTTAAACTTGCCAACCAAATCCCGACGACTCCTACACGAAGCCGTACCAAAAACACGAGCCTATTAGTTTCAGTTACTATATAAAATATGAACATGAATACTATAAGGCACCAGTAACTTACGAAGGATCTGATGCATCTAGGGTATTCGTCAAGATGTTAATGGAGGAAGCAAGGGCAATAGGAAATGTCTACAAAAATGAAAAGCCAATGATTCCCTTGACCAAGAAAGAACAAATTGGTTATGATACAGCCACCCATTGTCATATATGTGAAAAGACTTTGGATGGAGACTCTGTGAGAGACCATGACCACCTTACAGGTAAATTTAGAGGAGCCGCACACAAAGATTGTAACTTATCCTATAGAAATCCATGTTTTGTTCCTGTGTTTATACACAATCTATCTGGATATGACACACATTTATTTGTAAAGGAGCTGGGCATCGATGAAAATACAATTGACCTAATTCCCAACAATGAGGAAAAATATATTTCTTTCACTAAACATGTATGTGAGGGCGTAAATATAAGATTTATTGATTCATTAAAATTTATGGCCAGCAGCATTTATAAGCTCTCTAGCAATCTTTCCAGAAGTCAATTTCGGGAAATGAGTAAGCATTTTTCCAATGACCTTCTAGACCTTGTTATAAGGAAAGGTGTTTACCCCTATGACTACATGGATAGTGCTGAGAAATTTAGTGAGACAACACTGCCTAATAAGAATGCATTTTAAAACAAACTCAACAAATGTGATATTTCAGATGAGGACTACGAGTTTGCAATAAAGGTGTGGGAATCTTTCAACA